>JAKTVG010000443.1:0-31421 GCA_030557085.1 Candida gigantensis
CCTCCTTCTGCATATATGCATGGAAACTAAATCGCCGTATCGGGAACTTCCCAGAATAATGTAACCGATCTTTACGACTCTAGAATCAGATGAAGATAAAGTTTAACAAGATGATGATGAAATTATGATGATGATACTACTGATTTACTAACTGGGAATAAGAGCGAACTTGCGGAATTAACATGAAGTTGTAGAACTGAACTTTAGTTTCCAATCATGTCTCCTATTATTTTTACATGTTGTGATTTACAATATAAATGCGCTCTGTCATTAAAAGTTACATAACGCTAACTCCTAACCGTACCCCAATTTCCCTGTGCAAAATGATGATTATTAATGTCTTCTGGATATTCAATAGCACCACTTCTGCAAATACTCGAATCTATTTTTAACTTACTATTCTTTTTGGGGAAGCAATTACGGTAATGGCTATACATTCCAAATGAGAATGACCACCAAGAAAAATAAGAAAAAGCACCAACTATTTAAACCCTAACTAGTCTAAGAACTCGCTAATCCTATGTAGTCACACATCTTGAAGTCTAGAACCAATCAATCAGAAGATAATTGTTGGGTAATTATTGTTCTCATGTGTGTGTGTGTTACAAAAATTAGGAGCCAAAAATGAAAACCCGTAAACGATTAAGAACCCAGGGAATCCAAAATCCGAATTCCAAAAATGCAACATATAAACAGAACTGCCTTTTTTGGGAGTGTTGGTCCCAATGCGTTCATCCTCTTTGTTGGAATCTTACGATTTATCGACAATTTGAACTAAAAAAGTTATTACTGAAAGTTATTAGAGCAAAAGATATTAGCGGAAAATGCCGCAAAAAATAAAGAGACAAGACTTTTTTTGACTAGCATACAAATTACGCAAGTCATTGTACATGAACTACGAGAATGGGGAAGGAGGAAAACATGGTAGTGATATGTATAATCTAGTGTGCATAGTATTTATCTATAACTCTCTAATAAACTTCTAAAATGTAACGACCATCCTCTTTCATATCCTCAACAACCTTTGCCACATCTTTAATTTCTTCACCATTCTTTTTGGCCCCATTAACAACAATATCTTCCAAACAAGCAGTGATGTCTGGAACTGGCCAGGTTGGACCACACAAATAGAATGAACCGTTCTTGGTTACAATTGCATCTGTCAACTCCTCGATGGATTGTCTAATTCTATCTTGAATGTAAATCTTTTCTGGTTGATCTCTGGAGAAGGCGGCACCAATGTGGGTTAAAACACCTGCATCCTTATAAGCTTCCCAAAGTTCTCCGTAAAGATATTCTTCCTTTTTGTGTCTTGAACCCAAATACAAATAGATGTCTCCAATTTCCATCCCTTGTTGTTTTTGCCAAATTTTCTCTTCAATAAATGCCTTGAATGGAGCCAACCCGGTACCCAAACCAGACATGACAATAGGTTGAGTAGACAATGGTGGTAACTTCATAACCGATGGTTTGACACTAACCACCAATTCATCACCAACTTTCAAATCGGTCAAATATTTAGAACAATGACCATATCTTAATCTACCCTTTGGATCAACCCAATCAACAACAACAATCAATAAATGAACTGCATTTGGATGGATTCTTTGAGATGAGGCAATGGAATACTCTCTTCTTTTCAATGGTGCAATGATCTTAACCAATTCATTAAATGCTGGTCTTGCGGATTTGAATTCTTGTAAGATATCAAAATAACTGTCGAAATCAACTTCTTGTCTCTTTTTCAACTCTTCGGCACCTTCGGCACTAGCTAATTTAGTCAATGCAGCTTGTTCTTTAGAATCAGTAGCAAATTCAGCTAATGACTCATAAAATCTTTTTGGTGGTTTACCCAAGAAATCAATAGTTTCACCCAACGCTTGTCTAGCTGTTCTTGTTTCAATAATCTTGGCATCATCTTTATTAGTAATTTCAACAAGTGAATCACCATCAACACCGTAAAATTTCAAAAATTCTTCTACTGCTTCACTATTGTTTCTACCATGAATACCTAATGCTTCACCAATATCATAAGTCAAACCAGTACCGGTGGTATCAAATTCAATGTGGAAAATATTTCTAGAATATTCAGTAGGGGTTAATCTCTTGTTTTCTTGAACCTTAACAACAAAGTTCTTGACTGGCAAGTCTGGTCTCAAACTCTTGGAAACATTATAAGCCTCTGGGAAAGTGATCTTTTGAGCAAGAGTGGTGTAAGTCTTATGTTCAACTTCTTCAATTGATTCAATTGGATTCCTTGGATTAGCAAAAAAGGATGTTTCAGTTGGAAAAAAAGGTAATTCTTTAGCTTCCTCTTCTTCTTCTTCTTCTTCTTCTTCTGCTTGTTTTTCTTCTTCGTCTTCCTTTTGCTCTTCCTTGTTGGCTTGCTCAGCTTCTTTAACTTCGTCTTTCAATTCAACCCATTCAGGATCAACAGCAAGTTCTTTGATACCTTCATTTTCGTCAACACTATTAATAAAGTTATCCAATACAGTTCCCAATAATTCAAATGAATTACCATTAGCTTGTAATAATTTGTTAACAATGAAC
This sequence comes from Candida gigantensis, assembly GCA_030557085.1. Lineage (NCBI taxonomy): Eukaryota > Fungi > Ascomycota > Pichiomycetes > Serinales > Debaryomycetaceae > Candida > Candida gigantensis. The sequence continues at coordinate 2,551 of JAKTVG010000443.1, forward strand.
CCACCCAACTCTGGTAAAGCACTTCTCCAAAATGCCAATTGAACTAAAAATTCACCAGAAAATCCTTTGGTAGCACTGTTTGCTTCATCCAATTTTTCAATGATTGAGAAATCAATAGCATACAATTTGTTATGATTTTTGGCTAAATCCTTTTTGAAATCAATAGGTAATTTTTCAATCAATTCTTCCTTAGTAGCAGCCTTTTGATTAATGTACAAAATAGAAGCACCTGGTTTAGTGGTTGCCAAAATGTCATAGTGTTGCAAAAGAGATAAATCTTCAATAACGACAACATCTGCAGCATCAACTGGTTTAACTTGACCAACGGTAGAAATGATTTGAGATTGGAAAGACCCACCACCAGTGGAGTTGTCAAAAGTGTTTCTAATGGCAACGTTCTTGCTGTTATCTAATGACAAAGACAATGCTAATTTATCAGTGGTATCTACGATAATTCCATTATCTTTACCCCAAAACAAGTAACCACCTTCAGGTGAAGAATTGGCGGTTAAGATTTCATCTGCAGGTTTAACAACAGGGAAAATTTTTTCAAAATCTAAAGCAACAAATTCGTTCAATAATTTGGTGACGGTAATAGGAGTCCAGTTGAAATCAAGAGCATAAGAAAATTCTTCAATTGATAAAGAATGGTACTTACCTCCCAAAAATAAAGCTGCAGTGATATCTGCCATTAATCCATCATTGGAAGATGATAATACAACCAATTTTTTAGTTGATGCTGGAATGGCGGCAATGAATTTGTCTTGGTTGAATGGAACAGGAACTCTAATTTTAATCAAACCAATATCTAATTTGGAAACAATGTTGCTCAATTGAGTAGTTTGGTTGGTACCGTAAACAACAAATACGGTTTTTGGATTGCTGCTACCAAAGTATTCAAATTGAGAATAATTCTTACCGGTTAATTTGTTTAACGCGCCAAATGCAGCATCAATGGAAGTTTCATCAGTTGCAGAATCTAATAACCCTTGATATAATTGAAAGATTTCTTCAGTTGACAACAAGTTTTCATATTTCTTAAAAGTTTTAACAAATTCAGGACCATCAAACAAATAAATAGAAGGTTTACCACTGAATGAAGAATAGAAATGATTCAAAATAGCCAAATGTTGAACTTCCAATCCATCATTGGAATCAACGGGAGTGAAAACAGGATACTCTAAAGAACGAGCAACATTTAATGCCTCGCCATAATTTGAAACCAATGAATCCCCATCGAAATCAATAGCGGAAACATTCAAAGCCAAAGGTAATTTCTCAGCAGTGGTACCAACTAAAGAAGATCTCATGTAGTTTAATGCATTTGAGCCAATAAAACTGGCAACTGGTTGTCCATTGGTGCCGTTTCTTTTGAAATAACCTAAAATGGCATTTGCAGCACCTGATCTAACTTGCAATTTGTTATAGAATGGAACAATTCCAAAAGCATTCAATCTTTGATATTGTAACCAAACTTGGATGTTGGCATCTAATAAGTTTTCGTCACCAACTGTTTCGTAACTGAAAATCTTAGAAGCAATAGAATACACAGTTTGGTTGATAATGGTAGTGGCTGATGTGTATGTAGTGTTTTTGATGTCTTGTGGATCAGTGGCCAAGCCAAATGGATTAGCTTTAACCAATGAAAATGAAGAGGAGACATCAATATCACTATTTGTCTTGCTTGAAACAGCTATAGCGTGTGGTGCCATGGTTAAGGTAGTTGGTTAGAAAGAAAGTGTTAATACCAAATGATTAGGATTGGAAAATATTTTTCAATTTAATTATTACAGCCATTGCAAAGATAATTGATAATCAACGTGCACGTGAAAGCAACGAATCATACCTGCAACAATAAAAACCACAAACCAAAAGAAAAAAAAAAAAAGAAAATTCAAAGACCGCGCGGATTATGAAAAATTGTATGTGGAGGTTTTTTTTTTTTTTTGCAGCATTTTCAACAAGGACCTTGGCTTGAATTGTTAAGGTATTGAGATGATTCCATGACTAGATCTCTTCTTGGTTTGCAAAAACTTTTATATAGTTACACAAGGACAAAGATCGCCAGCATGATTGCATCCAAACAACGTTTGTATGATAGTTTTTGATTCAACCAGAATTTTGTACAAAGTTTGCATAAAAAGACAATCAAAAAAACTACATGTAAATATTAAACAAAAAAACTAACAATAAAGCAAGAAAATCATTAATACTGTAACCAAAATCCACTCGTTTTAGTAGACACTTGTAAAATAGCACCAAACTCAGTATTGGTTGATATCATCTACAAACTGTGTCTTGTTTCGTACCTGCATTGCTCTACAGCACGTGTACCCTATAATGAGTTAATATAAACGCATAATATCTATCAAAAAAAAAAAATAGAAAATAGAAAATAGAAAATAAAAAGGAGCGCAACCTTAAAAAAATCATTTTTTAAACAATACACCAACCAAGTCATCTCGATTATCAATCACACAAAATGGCAGAACAAAGTACTACAATTGATCAGCTGGAAAAAATAAGAGAAAATGAAATACCCAATAAATGGAGGATTTTCACCGATTTCTCCAATTTCATGAAATTTCAATTGGTTCTAGAGAATACAGGGGCAGTAGCTCGAGATCATGTATGTTCTTCAAAAACTGTGGCGTGGTTAGAGTAGTATACCCCAGGTTTTTTTTTTAAGTTTTCTAGATTTCATGTCAATGAAGATACTAACTAGGAGTTATTCTTTGTGATATATAGATGGCAAATGAAAGAACGTTTCTATCATGGGTTAGAACATCGTTGACGTTTCTAACATTTGGTGTTGGTTTTTTACAATTTTTTCGATTGGAATCAAAGACAATCACCAATGCATCATCACATCCCAAAGAAAGTATTATTGAGAAGTTGAGTCAACCAATCGGTAGTATATGTTTTATATTGGGAGGTATAACCATTGTATTTGGAACCATTCGATATTTTCAAGTTCAAGATTTGTTACTAAATAACTATTATCCAGCCACAAGATTCACTGTTGTCATATTAATACTTGTCAACCTAAGTATGCTCATCGTGTTGTTCATTCTAGACGTCAAGATATCTCTTCTATAGCGATATTCTGTAAGTATGTTTTTTTTTTGCAGTTTGGTGTCTACTTGAAAGCTAGACAATGAAATAATATATATATATGTATATGTATTGACGTATGAGTTTGTGAGTGTTATTGTTAAAGCGTGTCAATGGGTGGGGACGTGTCTGATTGTCAAAAATGTGTAGTGTACGTTTTTTTTTTTGCCTGTGTTGTTGCTCGCCCACTTCAGTGAAATTTTCGCTGTTGTACAACAATGCAAGAAAAAAACAACAGAAGAATTCCATTAAGGCCCATACAATCTTAGTAATACCATTAAACATGTCGGATTATTCATCTCAAACAGTCGCTCAATTAAAAGAAATATTAAAGGAAAAGGGATTGCCAACTGACGGTAAGAAAGCAGATTTATTGCAAAGATTACAAGCATACGATTCTCAACAAGAACAGCAGCAACAACAACAAACACAAGAACAACCAGAGGAAATACCACAACCACCAGTAGAGAACCAAGAACCAACTCAAGAGGAAAAAACTGATGACGGAGAAAGCACATTGACTGTGATTCAACCGAAAGAAGAAGAAAAACCAAAACAATTAACTGCAGAAGAAAGAAAACAATTGGCTATTGAATTATTAACTAAAAAAGTCCAACGTGCTGAAAAATTTGGTGATGAACAAGCTGCTAGTGCAGCCAAGAAAGATTTGACAAGAGTTGAAAAATTTGGTGTTGAATTAGGAACTGCTTTAGCTAGAGAAATTGGGTTGGTTGATACAACATTGTCAAACAAAAAATTTAATCATAGACGTAACAATAAGCGTGGGTTTAAAGGGAATAAAAAAGGTGGATTTAAGAAGAACCGTAATTAAGATGATATGGATGGTGCCAACGATACGGAGAAGGTTGCTGGATAGTTTACAGTCTGTTCCTTTTTCATTTTTTTTTTGGATAGGCAAATAGAAAACGTATGTATCAAACTATGTACGTATGTACTCTCTAAAATAAATATACAACTCCTGAAAGCAAAATGGGCTACTTAATCATCATCGGTAACATTGAACTGCGAAACATCCGCATACTCAATTGGATCATCAGCATCACGATCAACAATCAACCCATTATTGTCCTTAATCCAAATAAAAAAGATGGAAATCACAACAGTAAAGAAATAAACCCAGTTTGATACCAATATAGGTTGCATACCAAGTTGTGCACTCACTTCCAATGCCACCATTCGGATAACAGATAGATAATCCTCTTGCGTACGGGAAGTGTTATCTGGCATAGAGTCCACCATCGATTGAACGGCATTGAAACCAGAAAGTACTGCACCAATAATTATGACAATGAACGGTAATATCAATATTATTAAAATTGATTTTCTAAACGCAGACACAACTCTTTGAGTTGAATCAGCATCATTCGGAGCTGGGGGGAATTTAGCAATTGTCTTTTTAGTTTTGAAATAGGATACTATCGTTAAAACAAACCAAATCAATGAAAATAATGCAACCAATCCAGTGAATAGGCCCAAAGAATTACTCTTAAGAGATTCACCATCGAAATTCATCATTGGTGGAAATCCAGACAAATATGATTCTGTAGATGTTGACCTGCTGATTGCTAACAAATTAAGGTAAATCACAACTAAATTAGCAAGGAAGAACGAAACTAATTTAACAAATGTATTTCTTGGGAATAATCTATAATGATGTGAGTTACCATTATGATAATAAATAACTCCATATCCCATTGAAAACAACAACAAAAGAAATGTTGTATAAGTCCCGTATGCCGATGATAAAAATACGGCAAAGAAACCTGCCAAATCAACCAAGACGAAATCTTGACTTGAATTAACAAAATTGTTTCTCACAAATAATTCAAGCCAGTAATAACTATTAACAAAAATAAATGGCAAAAGCACCAAAAATATAATTGCTTTAGAAATAACTGAAACGGAATCCAAGTTTTGGAAATCTTTTCCAACTTTGAATTTCAATATATAGTTGAATAAGTAACCAAATAAGATTGTGGCTAATATTATAACGTATTTTAATTGGGAATAAATACTATAGTCAACATTATTCAAGTTACCGTGAGCATTCTTGAATACAACAGGTACATGAACTTCCTTATCTTCAAGTTTCCCAATGTAAACACAGTAGATACCAGATTGCGGAATAATATAATCGATACTCTTGCTAGATTCAGTATGTCCATTGTACAACTTGTTTTCTTCAAACGTGGATTCAGGTGAAACTTTCAAATTGAATTTATCGTCTTCGAATAATGAATCAGGAATATCATTCTTTGAATAACTATTATAATAATCTTCAACAGTTGGCAAATTTGTGAAATTCAAAAGATCGGTATAATGGAAAATCAATGTTGGTAATTTGACACCTTCAGGTAATTGATCGCCATCCACTTTAATATGAGCTTTCCCCTTTGTTTGTGAGATTGCGCTACAAAACACCCCATTTTTAGAACTCAAAATCGTAGGGGTAGTGGAAAACCCATAAACTATAGGCAACACCAGCGTTAATAAAAGGGTTAAACGGTTGATAAGCATCCTGTATTTGATGAATGATTTATACCTTTTGGAAAAGGAAATAAAAAAAAAGATGATTAAATTAAAAAATGGGCTTCTTCCTGTGCCAAATATTAAAGGGAGGTTTGCAAACTTTAAAAGGCCCAAAAAAAAAAAAATGAGAGGGATTCGAGTCGTGTATATCTAACAAGGATTTGCACCAACAGAAAATGACATCATTTTATCACGTGATGAGGCAATGATATTTTTGGAACAATCGTTTGCAATGGTTAGGGAAATAAACTTGTACTAGCATGTAAAACGTCCCAACAGATGGTTCTTTAAATATTGTAAACCTGTCGTTGATATGGCGAGTACTAAATGAGATAAACAACAGGAAGTCAGAGAGAAATTTCCTACACTGTGGTGAGTGTGTTCAAGCGCAGATCCAGTTCACAACTATCATTCCTAAAATCCCTGTTAATTAGCCGTATAAATCTGGGTCGTTGCCAAGACTTGGAAATACATGATCTCTCGCTAAATACGAAATATGGTGAAAAGTCATAAAATGGCTGTTTCTCCAAAAATTTGTGTTCTTCGCCGTGATGCCGCATGAAGCTAGGGCGCTGGTCCCACAAAGCTAAACAAGAGCTAAACAAGCCGTTTGGTCATCTCTAATGCCGTTAGCACAATAGAAGGCCTTACACAGTTCCGACTATATTGTGTAGCAGGGAAACAATAAAAAGTGGTTACCAAATTCCTTCTTCATATATGTTTCTCTCGTACATATAAAAGGGAAAGTCGCAGCCACTGTATTACAGAAATACTCCATCAATAAATTTTTTTGTTAATCTTTTTTGTTGTCCATTTTAATTTCTCTTCTTTTTTTTTAATTTTCATTATTTCGGCATGGCACCTTACTATGAAGCACTTCCAACAAACCTCAAACCTATTCATTATGACTTGTCAATTTATGACGTAGATCTTACTCAAGATACATTTAAAGGAAAGGTTTCCATTCAATTGGAAGTCATTGCTCCAACCAACGAATTGCATTTAAACTATCGTGATTTAACTATTAGCGGCACAAACAATGTTACTATATTATACGAGAATAACACTCCTATTTCTGTTGAATCGATAACTCATAACGAGTCTAAGGAGTTCTTCATCATCAAGTTTGATCAGCAAGTTACATCTGGCAAATTGGTTGCAACTATAATTTATGATGGTATCATTCAAACAAATATGGCAGGGTTCTATAAATCTACTTATGTAGAAGATGGTGAGCAGAAATATATGTTGTCGACACAATTTGAAGCCACAGATGCAAGAAGAGCATTCCCATGTCTTGATGAACCATTGTTAAAGGCAACTTTTGAGGTCAATGTAACTGTCGATTCCAAATTGACCGTTTTGGGTAATACACCAGTGAAATCGAGCATTGACTTGGACAATGGATTGAAGAAAGTTGGCTTTGAGCCTACAATGAAAATGTCAACATATCTCTTAGCATGGGTTTGTGCAGAGCAAGAGTACCTTGAATCATTCACGGAAGACAATTATACCAATAACAAACCATTACCAGTGAGAGTGTATGCCAGTAAAGCTAATGTACACGATGCGAAATTTGCCGTTGAAATCTCCCCAAAGCTAGTTGATTTTTTTTCAAAGATTTTTGAAATCAAGTACCCTTTGCCAAAATTGGACTTGGTCTCTATCATTGGATTCACTTGTAATGCAATGGAAAATGCAGGTCTCTTGACTTTCAGGTCTACTGCCTTGTTGTATTCAGAAACCCAATCAGACCCTTCGTACAAGCAAAAAGTTGCATATGTAGTATCACATGAAATTGCTCATCAACATTTCGGCGATTTGGTTACCATGGTATGGTGGGATGACTTGTGGTTGAATGAAGGTTTTGCAACTTGGGTCGGCTACACCGGAGTTGACTATTTGTTCCCTGAATGGGATATTTTTAGCACCTTTGTTTCAGATTCTTTACAACAAGCTCTTGATTTAGATGGTTTGAGAAACTCCCACCCCATTGAAGTGCCAGTTTATGATGCATTGGATATCGATCAACTTTTCGACGCCATCAGTTATTTAAAGGGTGCTTCTGTTATTTCAATGCTTGCTAAGTATCTAGGAACAGATTTGTTCTTAAAAGGTGTTGCCAAATACTTGAAAAAACACGAATATGGAAATGCTACATCCCACGACTTATGGACTTCAATAGGAGAAGTTTCCAACAAGCCGATTGATAAATGGATGAATTCCTGGATCAAAAAGATTGGGTTCCCAGTCGTTGATGTGAAGCTCGATGGTGGAAAATTAGTGCTTACCCAATCTAGATTTTTGAATGGTGGTGGATGTAAACCTGAAGAAAATGAAACAAAATGGTGGATTCCATTAAATATTTCAGGACAAGAGGGGCAAAAAATAGATATTGATTCATTTGAAAGTGAACAGTTAATAATTGACAATTTCCCATTGGCAAATACATTTTTCAAATTAAACAAGGATACAGCTGGATTTTACCGTGTCAATTACAGCGAAGAAATTTTACAACAAAATATACTTGCACATTTCGACAAATTGTCGACTAGAGACCTTGTTGGTTTGATAGCTGATTCTTCTGCTTTAGCAATTGCAGGATACAGCTCCACGGAAAGTTTCTTGAAATTGGTTGAAAATGTTGTTTCCAAAATTGGAGATGATTATGTTGTTTGGTTGGAATTAGGTAAACGTTTAGCAAACTTTGCTAGCACTTTCACAAGTGACAGAGTCTCCAAATTGATCAAATCAATCTATGAACCAAAGGCAATTCAAATAATTGAAAATCAAATTGATGAATCTGATTTCCTTCAAGTTGAATTAAGATCAGAAGTCTTGAGCCGGGCTGCTAAGCTTCATATCAAGCCAGTTTACGATTACGCTTTGGAATTATTCAACAAGGGCCCAAGCCAAATTCCTCCGTCATTAAGATTATTCGTATACACAGCTATTGCTTCCTCTTTTAATTTCAACAAAGAACAATTTGAAGTATTATTGAAAGAAGTCACGCAGCCAACATCTATCGATTCCAGAGAAATCGCATTGAAAGCATTAGGGTCAGTGTCTAACCCAGAATTTTCTGACACATTATACAGTTTGTTACTCAAACCAGAAGTTATACCAATTATGGACTCTCATTTCTTGGGTGAACCGTTGTCCAAAAACAAAGTAACTCAAGATTCATTTTTGAAATTTTTCTTTGATAACTATGATAAAAAATTTTACAAATTAATGTCTTCTAACATGATTGTTTTGGATAGATTTATAAGACTTACTATGAGAAATTATAGTGGTGAAGATAAATATTCTCAGATTAGCGAATTTTTCAAGGAAAGAGATATTCATGGGTTTGAACGTTCATTGAATCAATCATTGGACAGCATTCAAATCAACACCAATTGGTTGAATAGAGGATTATAATCAAATTTCACGATTTTAGTTTTGTAGTATAGTATATCTTTTAAACTTTTTAATCGTTTCTATTGCTTTAAAACTACATAGATATTGTCTCTATTTCTTTTTTTTTTGTTTTTTTTTTTTGGATTTTTACCATATTTACATTTTTCAAAAACTTCAACAATACTCTATCTAAATGTTTGGAATATAGGATTTGTGCGTAGCTTGTGCTCTTCCACTAGCGTCGGCAGAAACACCCTTCCAACTTGTCTTCGGTACCCATCTTGTCACTGTTGAAGCAGCTGCAGCAGAGTTGTTGAACATTTTGTCAAACTTGCATCTGTACCAGTAAGCTTCTTTAGTAGTTGGGATGTCACTACCCCATTCTGGTTTAGGGTTAGCTAATTCTTCGTCAGTGACCAATTTCTCGGCGGTATCTTTCAATCCATCAATCCAAGAGTACCCAACACCATCGGAGAATTGTTCTTTTTGTCTCCAAAGAATTTCATCTGGCAAGTAAGGTTTCACACTTGGTTCGTTGGAGGTATCAAATGCCTTTCTAAGGATGTATTTTTCGATTCTGGCCGGTTGTTGAATCAATTTATCTTCTGGGTTGATGTTCATACATACTTCCAAGAATTGTTTGTCCAAGAATGGAACTCTTGCTTCCAAACCCCAAGCCATAGTTGATTTGTTGGCACGGAGACAATCGGCATAATGTAAGTTCTTAACTCTTGTTACACATTCTTCATGGAATTCTTTGGCATTTGGAGCATTGGCAAAGTACAAGTACCCACCAAAGATTTCATCGGAACCTTCACCAGAAAGAACCATTTTGACACCTTGGGCCTTGATTTTTCTTGATAATAAGTACATTGGAGTAGATGCTCTGATGGTGGTGACGTCGAAAGTTTCCAAATGGTAGATGACGTCATCCAAGGCATCAAGACCTTCTTCCAAAGTGAAGGTGTGAGAATGATGGATAGTACCTATGAAATGAGCAACCTTTTCAGCAGCTAACAAATCAGGAGCGCCTGGTAAACCAATAGCAAAAGAATGCAATTTGTTGAAAGCACCAGTTGAATGCAAAGATCCTTTGTCATCAACACCAGACAATTCCTTGTTGGCATCAATACCTTCTGGGTTGAAAGTAGCAGCGGCTGCTTTACTTGTTTCTCTAGATGCAATAGAAGCAATCAAAGAAGAGTCCAATCCACCGGATAATAAAACACCGTAAGGAACTTCGGCCATTAATCTCTTTCTAACAGCTAATTCCAAAGTTTCTCTAACTTTCTTGTAATCAACGTGTTCTTCAGGGATCTTAGATGCATCCCACCATGATGGTTGGTAATATCTTGTCAAAGCGTCGGTGTTGGAATCGTAAACATGGCCCGGTGGGAAAGCAACGATTTCGTCACATTCTTCGATTAAACATTTTAATTCACTGGAAAAGTATCTGGTTTTTGGCAGTTTGGAAGATTTACCCATGTATAAAGTGGTGATACCGATTGGATCTCTGGCAGCGACTATTCTATCGTTTTTCTTGTCGTACAAGACCCAAGCAAACATACCGTCCAATTGTTTTGGGGCATCAATATCATATTTTTCAAAGAGAGGAATGATAGGTTCACAATCACTCAATGATTTGAATTTATAATCTGGAAATTGTTCTCTTAATTGAATATGGTTGTAGATTTCACCATTAACTGCCAAAGTGTAGTTGCCATCTGGTGAAACAATAGGTTGGGCACCAGAGTCTAAACCAACAATGGCTAATCTTTCGTGACATAAGATGGTACTGTTTTGGACAACGTTACCTGACCAATCTGGACCTCTGTGTCTGATTAATTTGGAGTATTGTAATGCTTTTCCTTTGAAGTCTTCGACATCAGTTTGTCTGTAAGCTGCAAATATACCACACATTTCTTGGTTTTAGTTTTATATGTAGTTTAAGGTTTCAGAAAAGAAAGTTGATAATTGTTATTCGATTTTTTTTCCAAATTATGTAGATAATTTTCTGTTCATTAAATGGAAAAAAAAAATTTTTCAGCCAAGAAACCAAAATCAGTCACAACGCCGCACGATCGTCCTGAAAAAGGTTACATCGCGCACTAACAGACCGAGCGAAACAGGAAACGGGAAACGAGCAACGAGAAACTGGGCGACAATCATCAAGCAATGACTCTTTTTTTTTTTTTCCTCCAACTACTAATACAACCAAGTACCCAGAGGCCAAATACAACGACTCATCGCAAAGAAATAATAGAAAATGTTGGAAACGGGATGATTCGGTGGCAAATTAAAAAATGAAGAAAAAAAGGAATGAGGAAGGATTATTGCGTATTAGCCATTATGATAACCGTGGTTATTTAGAGATCCAACCATCGCAACACCACAGATCATCAGTCACGTGATACGGGAATAGTGTCCCGATTTCAGCACAAAATTGAGTCATTAGGTCTTGTGACCTCGACGATGACTCACTGCGATAACAGAAAGTAACTAAGAAAAAAATACGAATATGTAAAGTATGCATTGTATATCTAAAATATTTACTGTCTCTAAAGTTTACTGGTTCTTTGATATTCATCATAGTCTCTATCGAAATTCTTATTAGTGATATCAATAATGTAATTAACATTGGTTTCATTAGTCAACATGTTCTTCTTTCTGGTGTTCTTCTGCAACAACTGGTTCAAGAATTCATTCAAAACACTCAAGTCCTTGATGTTCAAGATTTGCACAAACGCCTTGGTCTTGGCTTTATTTTTGAAAATTTTAACCAATTGCAAGTTATTCAAATAATACAAATCACTGACCAAATATTGTTTGTTGATCGACTCCAATGATACAAACTGTTTGTTCTTTTTCGATTGTTCGATGATATATTTCAATAACCCCTTTGTAGTTGGATACTTCAATTCATCGTCATCAAGGATAATCTTGGAATGGGTTAGTTGTTGCTTCTTACGGGAGTAATTGTGTGCCAAATCAGTCGTCATTTCCAAAATGTTAGAAATTAAAACAATGTTAGATTCCAAAAATGGTTGAGCCAAGTTAGCGAAAAGCTTAGCATAATTCAAATCGACAATCTTGTATGTAGAATCATGATTAAATTGTGTTGTTTCTTGTTTAGATATTACGTTTATTTCTAATAAGTCGTCCAAGATAAATGACAATTCATTTCTTGGATTTTCATCGTAATCAAACAAGAATTCGTTCTTAAGGAACCCAGTTAAAATGTAAAATAATTTACCAACGACTCTATGATTGCAATTTGGACATCCATTGAGCAATAACAAAATGTACAACACAAGACACCTCTTGATAATTAAATGAATAGTTAAATTTTTGTAATACAATAATTCAATTGGTGATTCGATTTTGATGCAATCGGTGTTTTTGTTGATTTTGATGTATCTGAAAAATGATACAATTTGCTCTTTGATCAAATCAGACAATTGTGCATCAGTACAAACCAACATATCTTTCAAAATCTTACTGTTGGTGACACTATCTTCATTTTCACGAAGTAATGCTTGAACAACAATTTTCAAAACGGGAAGCAAGTCAGATATTGGGAATTCATTCTTTTTGGAAAAAGATTGGTAAGCTTGTAAAGTGGTACCAATGATGGACACTTCTGGAATATAACTACTTTTATTAATTTCATGCAAAATTTTGAACCCCAATTTCTTCAAATTAACACCACCATCATTCATCTCTTTTTCAACTTCACTTTGATTATCGACGAATTCAGATATTTTAAAATTTTCGCCCAATTTAACGAAAATCTTTCCAGTTAACGTTCTTTCAGTATTGTCGTTCCATCCGTTTTTATCATAAACAACGCTATTGTCCTTTTGGAAAAAGAGAGCACCTCCCACAACAGATAAAATACCAAACAAACTTTCCTGGGTCTTGTCATCACCTCTCAACTCTTTCAAAAATGAGTCATTTTCATAGATTCTTTCATAAGTAACAGCAACTGGTTGGAATAACAAATTGAAGTTGGCATTTTTATCGGTGTATCTTTGCTTCATATAGATTGAAGACAATGTTTTCAAAATACCGTACTTGGGCAATAATAATTTCCCGTCTCTTGATCTTGTACCTTCAATAAATACCTCAAATGGGATTTTATCGAGCAACATGAATTCAATGACATTGGTCAAATTTCTTTCGGTGTAAGCTTCATTATTAAATGAACGAGGAATGAAAATCGCACCCAAATTTTTCAATAAACCACCAATAACTGCGACATTTAAATTTTCTCCTGCAATTACTGTGGGGAAGGCCATTTGGAAACGAATACAGATCAAATGAAGGATAATGTAGTCCAAATGAGACTGATGTGAAGGTAAAAACACAATTGACATTGGATCTTCCAAGTATTTTTTGTACAAATTTGATAAATCTTCTTTTGAGACCCAAATACCTTTGGGGAACATTTTTTGCATAATTGTCATGACTGTGGTGTAAGCTGAACGAATGAAATTAAAACTTGCAAAATCAGGCAAATTTTTTTGATTCTGTGCTTTGTAGTATTTGACCATGTAATCTTTCACTGCTTGAAATCTTTCTTTGAATTGGTCTGCAGTGATCAATTTAAGACTCAACTCTTGGTTAACCAAATCATAGATTATTTCGTCCAACTTTGTGTCATCTTTCTCCAATTTATTGTTCATGTAATCCTGGAACTTCTTACGGAACTCTGGGGAGTGTTTGTTGGTGAAATAACGGTATTCTGGAACTGAGTAAATCTTGTCGTAGGCTTCCCCACCAACGATCATACGAAAAGCCAGATGCAAAATACTGAATGATTGACTCAAAGTCTTGACATTTCCAGGTATGTCGAGGTAACTTTCCTTGTCAATTGGGAGGGGGAACGTCAATTCGACGTTTGAATTCATCACTGGATCGTGTAGAATGTTGACGTCAAAGTCAGAATTTGAGATATCTTCGCCTGTGAGCATTGTTGATTAACGTTGGTTGGAAGAAAAGAAGGTAACAGAATAAAAAAGAAAAAAGTCTAAGTTCCCAAAAAAAAAAAAAGAAGAACCAAGAGATATCTGTATGTATTTATATATTTGTATGGATAGGTATCTGGATCCTGCTTTTTTTTTTTGGTTTGCTTACTTGCTGGTGATACAAAACTGAAAAAAAGAAAATAAAACTTATGCAAAAACCCTCAATCCCACTTTACCCAAGAAGCAGTGGCCACACCAGTAGTAGTACTAGTAACACACGGGCAGGGGGAGGGAGTGAGGGAGGGGCATGTTCAAAGTAGTTTCAGGTCAAATTTAGGATTTTTCGCTTTGGGTATAAAAATTTTTAAGCATAAATATTTTTGTTGGGTAAAAAATCTTTTTTTTTTTGTTAATTTGATTTGGCTGTGAAAAAAAAAAAAAAAAAAGAATAAAGTCAATAATAATTATGGATATAGACACTCGAGAAATGGGGCTAAACTTAAATCTTAAACTTAATTAAGTATATTCTAGCGGTTATCGAGAACTAACAACTACCATTGTTATCATCACAAGCCCATTCAATCACCTGTATGTTACTATATTTATGACATTGTCATAGTAAAGCAGTCATGATGGGGTTCTTCTACCCCCCAGATACTCCATGCCCAAAAAATAGAGATTTTCAAGGTTACGAGAGTTCGATTTGGAATCCACATTCAGAAATGTTAAACCTAACAATGTCAATCAGGATAGGATCTATGGGTTCATAATCCTACGTGGTAAAACTTATCTGAAATCTTTTTTGTTTGGTGTGTTTTACCAAATTGAGTAATAATGGAAAATTGACATCTTCTCTTGCCTTCTCTACCACCCTCGGAATCTTCCTCCTCGTGCCGTTTTCTCCGGCCCCGAAACACACATACACACACTCGTTCCACTCTTCATCATCTCGAATGTCTGAGACGTAGATCGAAATCTTTTTGTTATTTTTTTGTTGTTCTTTCGTTCTGTTTCGTGTATCTAAGCTCCTTCTCTCGCATGACACCACTGTTCCAAATCATTATTGTGCACATATTGAATTATCAACTACAAAAAAGAAAAGTACCTATTTATTTACACCAATCGCATATACTTTATCACTTCCACCGCTGATATTATCCCCTGGATATTTATTGGCGAAATCTAAGATTCGAAATCAGCTGCAAAATAAACCAAGTAAAAATAAAACAAAAAAAAAAAGAAAGAAAAAAATAACACACAGTCCTGCATATGCACCCCCATGGGCACAGCACCACTACACATAATTCATGCTTAAACAGGGACAGACGCATACACACACGCCTGGCAATTAATTGTGTCAAACGTTTAGTAATTGACGTATATGTACTATTATCTAATCACCTCACTTTTGATCTTTATATCCGCGGATGGGACTTTGTTGCAACACTGACAGTTGATACGCCTCTTTTGTCACCAGAATGTGAGGACTCCAGTGTGAAAGTAATTGTGTTGACAAAATTGGCATACGAACCTACACCTAGATTCAATCCAAGTGGACTACCTGGCACATATGTTGTCAAATTTCAAAAAAAATCAATCTATTACAAATAACTATAAGACTTAAACATAATGATACATATATAAAAACATCCACACAAACTCTCTCACACAGACTCACAAAAGTAAAAGGTTTTCACCACCGTCAACAACTTGCCAAATCCCATCGTATTCTAATATACAATCATCGAATTGTTCCACGGTAAATCCTTTCGCAATAACTCTTTCTTTCAATTCAGGGATCGGTAATACTTTTTGATCTGGCCCAATCATTGATTTAATAAGATTGTAAATCTTGGTAGCACTACTCATATCCTCTCTTTCTTCAACTTGCACATACGATCTCTGACTTGAAGCCATGAGTCTCAAGGCTTCATCCACATCATCCAATCTCACATTATTGTCAAATCTCAATCTGGCAGCAGCTTGTGCTAATCTCAAAATGGCTAATAAACTTCTTGGTGTGACATGAGTGAATTTCTTTAGCGATCCTTCGTTTCTATGTGATTCCTTTCTCATGTTGATATACGATTGTACAACATAATCACCTACTTCTTTAGCAACAACAGGTTTGAAAGTTCTAGCAGTGGAGATATATTCCCTGATTGTGTTGGAATCCACGGGGTCAAAGTCCATTTCCGGTTGTTTATTATGCATATGAACATAAGCAACGTGCTCTGCTAATTTTTCATCATTTTCTCGATTAGGTTGATCCAAGATTAAAAACATAATATCAAAACGGGATAATAATGCTGCTGGCAAATTGATGTTTTCGTGAGGTGATAATTTTGGATTATATCTTCCGTACAAAGGATTAGCTGCTGCTAGAATAGATGTTCTAGCATTCAAAGTTGTGGTAATACCGGCTTTTGCAATAGAGATAGTTTGTTGTTCCATAACCTCATGAATTGCCGTTCTATCTGTTTCATCCATCTTATCGAATTCATCAATACAACAAATACCATTATCTGCCAAAACTAATGCACCTCCTTCCAACACCATCTCATCAGTAATAGGATCTCTCATAACTGCTGCGGTTAAACCAACACCAGAGGAACCTCTACCTGTGGTATAAACTGATCTTGGAGCAATTTTACCAATGGCTTTCAATAATTGTGATTTGGCCACCCCTGGGTCACCCATAAGACAAACATTAATATCACCCCTGATCTTCAACCCATCACCTATTTCTTTAGTGACACCACCACATAACAATAATAACAAGATTTTTTTGACATCTAAATGACCATAAATTTCTGGGGCAATTGATTTGGCTAATTTATTATAAACATCACCTTGTTCCAAAAGTTCTTCGATTTTTTCTTGTGCTTGATTTGTCAATGTCATTGAATCATATTGTTTTTTATGTTGTTTCACATATTGAGCTTCTAAATACGTTTCGGTCAATAATCCAGCTTTTAATGCTCTGAACCCGGTGTAAGGGCTTGGCATAAAAATACCTGATAAATCAATTGTATCGCCAGGATTCATCGATCTCACTAAATTTCCATTGACATGAACAGTCAAGCTTCTTGGAATATGACCCACAGGAACTTGACTTGACAATTCTTGTACTTTAACTTCTTGAAATGCGGAAAATTTGGAGGCACGTGTAGACATAAACAATTGACCTTTGTTATTATCGTTGACACATGATGGCGACGTACATTCTGTTAATGGAGTAAAAGTTTTGGAATTAACTTCTTGGAATATTTCATACCCACATTTGTCACAAGTGTATGCTATGACCAATGCACTTGGTTTAACATCAGAAACTCTGGTGACGATACCTCTAACGGTAATATAATGACCAACAAATTTCCCCTTGGTTTGTCTAACTGATAATGCTTTGGAATTGCTCAAGGGAGCAAAATATAAACAGTATCTTCTTGTAAGTTTAGCTGGGAACAAGTTTGGATCAGTTGGATTTGCAACATCGTCTTCGTCGTTGTTTTGAGTAAACCCTTCTCTCAATTGATTAAATTCTTCATTCGCCTCTTGTTGTAATCTTGTATTACGCAATCTTCTTTGGTGTAAAATGACATCCAATACATCATCACGGTAACTTATTTCTTCGGTTGGTTGGGGCATAAGTTCATCAATGACTTGACTGAACAATTCCACGAAATGACGAGTATTGGTCAACACTGTATTCAATAAACGACGTGATTCTTGATAAACACTAGATGAGTCTGGATCATAGTTTGTTAAAAATAATTTCAAATCATCAAATTCAATATCCACAGTAGTTCTTTTTCTATTGGCAACATCTTGTAAAATGTTCATATATTTCCCTTCGAAAGTTTGTTCAAGCTCCATATCCAAATCTATGGTTGAATCTTTAAATTTTTGAAAGAAATCCTTGACGATTATTTTGATTTCATCGTAATTAACGTGCACTGGTATCGTTGGAAGCACGGCTGCGGTTGTAGTTGACATGGTTGTTTGGTTGTATAAGATAGAAAAGAGTAAGTTTGAAATTCTTTGTCTCTTTTTTTTTTTTTTTCTTCTTCTTCTTATTCTTTGCTCACATAAATTCTTCGTGTTCTTATAAATTTCTGTTCTCTGTTCTGCCTGTCTGCTGTCCACGCGTCTGTTTCCTAATTGGGTTAAATTATTGCTGGCTGGCTGCGACAACCCCCCCAAAAAAACAAGAAATAATCACCAATTTCATTTCTCCTTAAAAAATTGCGAAAAATACTACAAAATACTACACTACAAAATTATTGCAAAATATCTACTTTCGTTATGATATGTATATATAATTGATAAAGGTTGATCTACTACAACCACTAATACTAATAATAAAAAAAACGACACAAACCGTTACATGAAGTAAAACACCCGTAAAAGCAAACTTAACCATAAACCTAACACATTTTCCTTGTTTTAATATTTCCTGTCTATATCGACATTAGATCAACTAATGCAAAAGCAGCAGACTTTTCTTCTTCATTGACTCCACTGGAATCAATATCATTTCTTAAAGCAGCAGGTATACTGTTTTTCCTATTACGAAGTGATTCTGGACCCATGGCGGCCCAATCTTCTTCGTCGGTATCTTCTGAACTGGTCTTCACTTTTGATAAAGTAGAACGAACATGAGATTCATTAAAGGAAGATTTCCTTCTTTGATGTTTCTGTTGCTGTTGTTGCTGTTGTGGCTGCTGCTGTTGTTGTTGTTGTGGCTGCTGCTGTTGTTGTAATTTTTGTTGCAGTTGCAGCATTTGTTGATAAAGATTATAATGCTCTTCGTAAGTTATTGAAGTTGCTGGGGAAGAACTGAATGAGATTGGAGGTGGAGGAGAACTAATCAGAACGTTTGAATTCTTTGCTGAGGACACAATGTAGTTGTCTAAGTTCTCTATTGAATTTAATCTCGATCTAGTGTGAAACAAGTGTGGTCTATATGGTTTGGTGATTGAATTTGGAGCTGATGATGATGATTTTCTCCGTCTGCTTATAAAACTACCACTGTTTGAAGCTCCTCCTTCTGGCGGCGGACTTACTTTCACAGGAACTCTTCTTGCAAATTTAATCGGCACTGTTCCTCCTCCTCCAAAGCTGCCACCACCGCCAGCAATGTTACTGGTTCCAATATTTGCTGTTGTGGTTGCAGTTATTGAATTCCTTGTGTGTGAAGCAGTTCGATTTTTTTCATCAAAGGCAAACATATCTTCTTCGGAAGACTCAGTATCAGACAACGCGTAATCATCTTCCTCTTCTTCGTCATCACTTGAATCTGAAGCAATGGCATTATCAATGCTTTCGTCTGGAACTTTAATATTGTGTAATGATTTGATATGATTAGTGATTGATTCTCTACGTGAATTGGCACCGGTTACTTTCTTCTTCTTAGTCCAACCTAATTTCAAATTCAGTTGGTTTCTTAAATCATTCACATTGATTAATTTCTCATTGATTATCCCGCCATTAGCGCCACCATTGGTATTATCATTAATAGAATTCCCATTAGATTTTTCAGTGCCTTCAGTGACAATATAATCTGAGTCAATTTTCCGGACTGCCCATTGTCCCCAACCTATTTTCTCAAACACGACATTATTGGCAGTATCTGTTTGTTCCATTGCAGCCATGATCAATCTACGTTGCTTGGATAACGATAACAAATCAAACGATGGCACCTCCAATGCTAATTCAGAAGTGATGTGACGTATTGGCAAGGGACCTTTTCTTATGAGTAAATTTGCTAAACGCGTAGGTGTTATCTTTGAGGCAACTTGAATACCTTCTGGGGAAGAAGTGGATAATAATGTTTTCTTGTTGTCTTGTTGTTGCAAAGCAGGCTGTTGGAGAGATTCTTGTTGCATGGCTGTTCTTGGTGTTACTTGAAAGTGTGACGCTTGTTGTTGTTGAGGTTGCTGTTGAGGTTGTTGTGCTAGTTGTGGTGGGTGAGATAACGGGTGTGGTTGGTGTTGCTGTGGTGGTGGAGGAGTAGGGTCATTCATTAAGCTTGCGAGTGATATTGGTGATCTTGAAGTCATAGTGAATATATGTATATATGTGTGTATGGTAAAACGTGTGTTGAAAGTATGTGTAGTGTGAAAAATATGAAAAATAAATGGAGGAGCTGTTTTATTTGTGACTTGTTGTTTGTAAATAAATACAAAATATGGAGTGAGGGAGTGAGCGGGGGGTAATAGGTGTGCGTGTGAAAAGCCCAAAATTAAAGTTTGAAAATTTTGAAAAATTCCAAACTATTTCTTAACCAGCGTTAATGTTCCAAACAAACTTAGATGACAAAGTATAATCTAACTTGCTATGACC
This sequence comes from Candida gigantensis, assembly GCA_030557085.1. Classification (NCBI taxonomy): domain Eukaryota; kingdom Fungi; phylum Ascomycota; class Pichiomycetes; order Serinales; family Debaryomycetaceae; genus Candida; species Candida gigantensis. The sequence goes on from JAKTVG010000443.1 coordinate 22,929, forward strand.
TCGTTTATATTCTGTAAAAAAGAAAAGAAACAAGTAAGATTATTATTTGTGGAAGCAAGTAAATCTGTGGTGTTATGTTTGCCAAATATGTGAGTAATAATATAATATGTCTCTGTCTTGTACCTTTTTTCCGGTTGCTCTCTCTGATAAGCGAGTCACGTTTTCTTGTTGTTTTTGTCCTCAATTGATAAATTAAAATGTGTGTGTGTCACTTGAAATTTGATTTTTCTCACCTTATGCACGACAATTAATTGTCAATTTTCCTGACACACCAATAGTTATATGTGGCTGTGTGTCGGTATGGGTGGAGAACTAATGACAAGAATAGTAACGACTAAAATCAAGAAAGAAAGAAAACGCTACTTCTTTTCAATGACTTGCTCTTGCTTCTAAAAATGGAATTATTTGGCCTCCCAAAAACTAAATGACTAATGATGTAATTTAAATCCTGGGGTCGTGTGTGGTGTCAACTTTTGTATATATTATCAACTTGCGATAAATCCACGATAAGAACACACGTGACTTGTGATTAAAATTTAAAGGGGATAATGCAAAAGTGGTATATATCTCTCTATAGAGTCAATTGGCAAGGGCTACTTGTTAATTGATTAAAGTTATGAAAATCTAGACCGCGTAATATGACGTTCAACAAAAATAGTATTATATCTTGTTGAAAAAAATAAAATAAAAAATAAAAGGTTGTTTCAAACGGAAGGGGGTGTGGTGTTTCAAATATGATTGTGAAACTACTATGATAAACTTTCGAAAGAAGAATTTGATTTCTACAAAGAGGAAAAGAAGGAAGGAAAGGAAAGAAGTAAGAAACAACAAGAACAAGTAAAATCCATTCTGAAATAAATTTAAAAATATTTTGTTATAATCAAATAAAGGGAAATTTAATCTTTATTTATATTGTTGTGCCCTGAATATTTCAAGTCTTGAAATTTTTGTAAATCTTCATGTATGAAAACATAATAGGGTTACAAGTTGCAGGTTTCCCTCCCTCACTAACTACTAACAAAACTTTCAAGTATATACCCGCTTAGTGAATGGAACCTATCCTCCACTTGTGTCACTACCCCCTTCTTCCTACACTATTCCTTACAACTATGTGCACTCTTTACTCTACAACTAATACGACTACAGCTACAATTAGCCCTGCATCATATGTACTGCCCCCCGGGTGGGAGGTGAGGAGGCGGTTATTTGTACATAAGCTTTTAAAATTCTCTGTATGTTGTTAGTCAGACGCCATTAGTGTTGGTAAGAGGACTTACTATCCTGGTTAGATATTGGTCGGGTCAGAACAAAAAAAAAGCCATAAAAAATATGAAAATAAATAGTCGCGATGCTAAACTACCTTGACAACCCATAAACACAATGCACGATTGTTACGTCCTTTCTTGGAAATGATTGTTTTATTGTGCATATTTTTTATGCTTTTCATTCTTTTCCTTCCTATGAATCACCAAATATTAACCACAAAAATCAGCGAGTGGTTTCTGCTTATTGTTCAATTGTGAGTGTTTGTGTGTGTACGCTTGGTTTAAAGTGGTCTGTTATTGATGCATAAATTGGTAAATAGGGTATAGGGGTAACAGTATTTTGTTGGGCAATCCCCAGAATGACTCTGTCACCGTCTCACACACACACACTGTCTCTCTCTCCAGATCTCGTATTATTATTATTACAATTACGGAGTGGTACATCAATGGAAATGGTCATCATACATGATGAATATAGCAATTGTAATTATAATAATACGAATGATACTCCTCTTCTCTTGACAATCATCATCGTTCTCTCACCCTTGCACAGTTTAAGTTATCCAAACTTTAATAGGAAATGAAATGAAAATCAGAGTTTTGTAATTTATCTGCAAATGTAATTTAGATTCATTACACAAATTAACTAGCATGGGGGGGAGAGTTGAACATAAGAAACGGCGAAAATTAGGATTATTTGTTAACAAGTAAAATTCGTATGCACATACATACATAGAAACTAAAAACAAGAGAATGTACAGTGGAATTCGGTTATGCAGTCTCATAGTTAACTTAATAAATAACATTCTCTTTAAGACTTGGCCTCGTTCTCACTTTCTCTAATTGGACTTTCATCATATAAATAAATATGGGCGGGCGTGGTGCTAATATTGTGTGTCGACGTCAATTTAATCAGGCGAAAAAAAAAAGACAACTAAAATCTTATTACCGATAACCATACATACACAACAAAAAACATTATCCATTTTGTTCACCACAGATAAAGAAAGATACATGTCATCGTCAACATCACCATCATCATCACCAGTGACCCCACAATTGCCTTCATCAACAATAGAAACTATAACTAACTCAATCAAACTTTATAACAACAATGGTTTAGTAATGAGAAAGTTGATAATCTTCACTCATGTCCCATCATCACCGAACAAGTCATCATCATCACCATCTAAAGATTTGCAACTTCTAGGATCAATTGAATTGTCAACATGTCAACCGCTCACCTGGGCATACTGCAACGAATTGAAAGCAAACATTTTGGCGGCATCCGCTCCAAATAAAGACATCATGACCAGCCATAGTAACCAGGTTGTATATTTTACAGATAATGAAGGCCATGAGTTGATTGGTCACTTTCTAAATCATTTATTAATAGTCTATGCTTAGCATTTCCTACATATATGTGTCTAAGTTTGCTGTTGTAATGACAATCAATATGTGTGTCTTCCCGGAATCACCCAGCATACTTTTTTTGTTGCAACAAGTTCGTGTGGCATTGCCTTTGCTTGTTTCATACTTCCTGTGCTTCCCTTGGTTATGCCCCTACCCCTCCCTCCCGTGTTTGCTTTGCAATTATCAAATAATAATATTCATATAGTCCAATGATATCATGTTAGATGTGATTCATATCCCTTGCGTGACCATTAAATCCAATAAACAGGATCCACATCTTGCAGTAGACATATTTTAGTGTAAAATACATGTTTGGTGTACAAAGTTGTATACTACTGGGGAATCAAACCTGGAATGATTTTGCAGTTTTGTTTCTCACAAAGTTAATGTAATATGCACAGCTAATTTTTTGGACCCTCTCCCCTCCTCTTGTTCCTCCGTTCTTTTCCTACCTTGCCTCCCTTTACTGGGTTTCCTTACCCCCTTAACTTAAATCCGTATCCTTGTCTAAGGAGATATCGGGTTTTCCTCAGGGAATTTTTCAACAGCATTAAACTTCATGTCAATTTTAAACTCTTTCAGGTCTTGCTCTTTAAGTTTATTTTTTTTTATTTTGGCTCTCCCAAGAGGCTTTCAATACATTGATCCACAATTCCAACCAATTCCTAAGTGTCTTACTCTTCCCGTATCCAATATCTTGTTGATGGAAAACTAATAATTTACAACGTATGGACTGAAAGGCAAAATTTCAACATTCTCTACATTTTTCAAAAAGAATCTAAAAGCATAAATTATGCTTCTCGTTCCTCGTCGTATTGGAATTACAAAAACATTTCATATATTTGCTAATAAATCGTGATCTAGTTGGTGTTTTTTTTTTTTCGTTAATAAAATGCAGTTGGTGCATCTTGGTTCTAGAACTGCAAAGAAAGAATGTGGGTTGGTAAAACTTGCATGAACCAAGAAATCATAACCTTTCATCAAATTCGAAACACTAAACCAAAACAAAACCTTATCCTTTTCCATGAACTATCGGGACTTCCTTTATCGCCGATTTCCGAATATGACAGGAACAAACGAAGCACAAATGTGAAGAAGGTCCAAAACAAAAATAGTGCTTGAACATTACAGTTTTAGAACGTTAACCAACAGCGAGCGGTTAAGAGTATATGTTTTTCTTTCTTGTTAGGCAGATATCTAATATAAGTTTAACTTTGTAGCCAGGATGTGGTTTGTTCGGTTTCAAGTATAATTAAAACCGATCAAGAGCTGACAACCTTGTCTGGATTAAAGTTTGTGTTCAATTATAATTCGCGGATTAATAAACTTTCAATTATTACGCAATATTTTGCAAAACTTTCACACCATATAAATTATCCGTTTCTTCTAGTTAATTACTGGTCATTAATTTGCCCTCCCAAAATGAAGATTCGTTGTTACTATCCCCATTTGCATTATCTGTAAACATTACATGAAAACGTGGGTTTGGTAAAGCTCTGCTCAATTGCAAAATTTAGTGCATTCCCCACTCTAGTGATGCAGTAAGAACACTAAATCCTGCTTTTCATAACCATGCACTTATTTGGTCATCAAAAACAAAATACTCGACTCTGTTGATAAAGTTGACCCGTATTCCAAGATAAGGCACCATGAGATTTACAGATAAGAAATGATGTCACAATCAGATAACATATTTTCGGGCCATTTTTGTCACACGTCAAAAGCAGCAGCCTCATGTTTGTTACACTTTTGCAGCATCAACATATTAACCACTAGGGCCAAACTGCACTTATGAGCCTACGTTATCGAGGGGTTCTCTTAGCAGTTGTCAAAGTTCGTAGCGCTAATCTCTCTTGGGAGTTTTGATTGGGCCTACATTCCTTCATCAACACTAATTTCTCCAGATACGTTCAATAGGTGAGTACAACTAACTACAATACATTATTATTATTCAAAGAGAACTCTGACACTTTAGAGATTTATAGAACTCTATGGTATACAACGAATGTATAGTGGTATTGTTTAATGCAACTGTGCCTTGACAAAGCCAAGGAAAATTAGCAGCATTTACGGAAGCCAAACAACTTCATCAAAAACAAGGAATCAAAAAAACATTCCACAGCATTATTTTTAAATATTTACGAAAATTTGAACACCTATACAATAGTACAAAGGTAAGGTCATAGAAAAATGGAAAACACCTCAATGGTTCAGTAAATTTCCAATGAAAAATGTCAAAAATCTCAATTCAGCTGTTCAGGTACGACGACACTACGTAAATATGTGAGAGTCAATAAATATTGCAACAAAAGATGATTTATATACCTCTTGTACAACAACATTGACACGTTTTAGTCTTGTCTTCAGATTTTGCTCTAGCTCGAATAAATGTTTTATTATGTATTGTTGGTTATCTATAGGAGAGGAGCTATATTCTTGCAGCAACCCAAATAAAAATTCACCGTCTTCGAGTGTACTTTCTTCTCTTGAAGGAGTTCAAGCGATATTCTAAATCAGGAATTTCAACGCCATTACGTGGTGGCAGTGAGCATGACTTTGCGCGATGGCCGAAACCATAACATTTAAAGCATTGAACGCTAAAAATTTCACCAACATTTTCCGCAGTCACTTTAATATCTCGATGGTTCATTGTTGTATTAGCGACTCTTTCAACTGGTTCGGGTATATCCAATTCAGGATGCATACTCACGTATTCCATCATAGCTGATATGTCCAATTTAGGGACAGCTGTTCCTAAGTATGCAGTAACAAATGCTGGATTTGTTTGAGGAAGCCAAAAAAAGCACATCAAAGCTTCTTTTTCATCAGCCGGTACCTCTTCCAAAAAGCTGTGAAGCTCTTCCGCCATTGTGAGCTTTGTTGAAACCTTAATAGATGATGGATTTGTTAATTCATTCCACATATCACTTACAATCTTAACCTTGTCATATGTAGAAAGAGTACCAAACTTTTCTAATAGAACCAAATAAAGGTCCTTATGATAGTTACTCCTACCACAATGTCGAGATAAAATATCGGCGCACACGGTACGTTGTAACAACATACCCACCTTATAGTCTAATCGAAAAGGGTAACAATCCTGAAATGTTTCATCTTCAACAAAATCTCTAAGTTCATCTGAAATCTTCTTAGCTAATTCTATGAAATTGCTTTTCCAAAGTTTGAAGTTGCGTTTAGACTGTAACTTTTGATCGTCGGGGATGACAACACTTTTAATGAAGTTTTGAGCGACGAATTCCTGCATCATCTGCTCAGAAGACATGCTACCGAAGTCATCTGTAGAAGAAATATCAGCCATGGTAGTAGTTATTCAGATTGCCAGATTATTAATGTAGATAAAGAAAGAGTCTAGCGATGATTAAATATAAAATTTCCAAAGTGTCAATTAAAAGTGGTGGCTGAAATTGCGTAATATTACTTCTTTTTTGGTTAATGTTGGGTGTAAGAACTCTCTCACCCTGAGTCACGTGTAGAAGAAGACTATTTCTATTACTACATCTATTATCTCCGTATTGTATATCTCTCATTGATGCCTACTAACATTTGGAATTCACATCTTTTCTTTGTACTTGGGATCCTTGCATCTATATAGTATCCAGAAAGATTGCTGAATATTTCTACTGTTCAATAAAGAAATCAAGGAAACTATAATCTTTGGTGAAAATTAAGTACCAAATTTCTAAAAAATTTAAAATACGCTACACATTTTATCACAAACAAGACTTAAACAACAACTATCCCATTTGTGATGAATTGTGTGTACAGGGTGACTCACTACTTCAGGAGAACATTTTGATAAGACACACCTGGTCTATTATGGCGTTATTCATCTACTCTAGTCCTAAATATAGTTGCCCCGCGATTATTTCTTTTTTTTAACTAAGCAAACAAACAAACTATTGTAAAGGCCCGATCCAGTGAGTGTGTGATTTAATTAAATGTGTTCAAGTTTAACAATAAAGCTGGTATTTGTTGGGCGTCTTTCTTCGCTTACTGCATTTGGATTCTGTATGGATGAATTAAATTTTTGTGTTTCATTTCGTATTGTCGTTGGTCTTTTTTCTTGCTTTGTTTCTTTGTGAGAGTCCATCGTAAAATGAACATTCATCAAATTATCATCCTTCCTAAATTGCACCACATTTATACACACACATACACACACACACAAAGGTTGCAAATTGTTGTCTGGTGATCTCCCTGAACTCCCTTTTATAACTTCTACACTTCAACTGATTATCGTTTTTGTGGCCATGCGTGTGATATTACTGAATCGATTTGCTTTGTTCAGTGCTTGCTATTAATAGTGGTGTGTGCACTATACTTCCACTTTCAATCGAAACAACATAACAAGACAGCAAGCATGGAAGAACAATCCACCTTGATATGGAAGAACATTATCCCGATACGAGATTGTGAAGAGAAGAAAATAATAAATATTAACAATTCTGAAAATTTTGAAATTGGAAAATTTTCAACACAAACCAACAAAACATGGGATTGCTTGCTAAAACGGTAGAGAGTATAAACTAAGCTAAACAAATTGAATGTAGCTATTTTTTAACTACATTAATTGCTATTTCATTTTTTACTTGAAAAAAATGGGACAATCATTACTTACATGCATGCAATATAACGAGCACTAGACCAGCATCAACTGCAACCCTTATATTTAAGCGAATTAATTACCGAAGATAATAATTTATTCTAATGGACTCGTATATATTGTCCATGCATCTTATAAAATGCCTCATAAGTTAATAAAATCACTTAATTTTAGACCATACATGTCAGCTAATCCCAGATTCGAATGTGTTCACTCAAATGTATGAAAAGATAACAGACGCAAATACACACGTTCACACAGTTTGGCTCTATTTTCAACTTTTTGGTTATTATGGCAATACGAAGCATATACTAAAACTGAACAACAGATTATCCAACTTGTCCAGTTATTGTTTGAAGTATATAATGCTTCTTCTTTTTTTTTTTCACCCTTTCCCAACAAAGACAGGCTATTGAGAATAATGAATATGAATTGTTGTTGCAAAAATCCCCCCCCTATTGTGTTTGCTTCCCACCGAATTTTCTACCACACAGTCACCACATATATGTACAATGTGATAATAGACAATTTTCTACTCGCTTACCAAATCCCTTTGTGCAAGATAGTTGCAAAACTTTGTTGGATTATATTTTGTTTCATTGTCCTCCTTCGGATACGAGAAAAAAAGGCTGCTAAAAATAAACAGTACAATTGGCCGACTCAAAAACTCTTGATATTGCTAACAAATTGTTGAATGAATCCTTAATTAAATAAAAAGACAATGTAAAAAACCATACCACACTTTATCTCAGATATGGGTCTATATAAATGGCTCAGGATCTCTCCCCATGTTCAATCTTCCACTATATTTATCTTCTTTCAAAAACTGAATTCAACAATATTTTTCATTCGTTTGATATTAGAGATTTAATTGGAGACAATAATGTTGTTTATCAGGAATCAGGTGTCATTGATACTCTTGTTCTCATTTGTATTTTCAGCATTCATCAAGCGTCCTTCTGAAATCAATGGTAATGATCTGCTTGCAAAAAGAGGAATAGGAGGAGGTACCAGTGGAGGCGGAGGAGGAGGTGGAGGCTGTAATTATAGCACTGGTGGTTATAATTGTTACCCTCAATGTTATTATCAAAATGGGCAACCAAAGAAAGACAATTGTTGCTTTGACTCAAACAATAACCTTCTCTACACTTGGCCTTGTACTTCCTCGACAACATCGACTACTTGCACCAC
>JAKTVG010000444.1:0-30393 GCA_030557085.1 Candida gigantensis
TGTTGTTGTACTCTTTTGTCCAAATATACTGCTTGAAATTTGTAACAACTCTCTAAAACAAATCATGGCAACATGTAAAGAATTCCATCTGCGCAGTGCAAAAGAATCTCTAAAGTATCCAATAATTAAAATAAAATTGATCTCACTTAACGCAGCCCCAATTGAACCATAATTCAATTCCTTATCTTCTGGATTCAATGCTATTTTTTCTCTTTGATACCCTAAAAACCAAGAAATGGTGAAAAAATAACTGGCGAGTGATAACTCATCCACCATTGTTAAATCAGTTTGATTTGTCAATCTAGATCCGATACATTCAATTAAATTATTAAAACATCCACCAGATAAAAATTGTTCAATGAAATTGGATATAATGTTTTGTCCTGTTAAATTAAGATAAACAGGTGAATTAGTTTTCACATATTCATCAGAATCATATTTGAAATAAGTTCTATCTTTCCATTTTTTGGACTTGTCCAATTTCGCCAAAGAACTATCCGTGTTAATTAAAGCTTCTTGTCCTGAAATAACAAATGAATTTGAATCGCTCGATCTGATGGAAAGCAATGATCCAAAACGACCGTGTCTTGAAGCTAGATTTTGAGTTTGAATCTTTTTCTTTTTAGTCTCCGTGCTCAACAAGTCCTGTAATTGCATTCCTACGGTGGTAGTAACCGGCTGCAATGGCTGTGAAGCATTTATTGCATCTGGAACAGAATCATCATTTGTAGTTTGAGTGGTAGTAGTAACTGGTTGTAATTCCCTTTGAACCAATACATCAGTTGCTGTTAGACCTTTGATCATTAAATAAATACATTCCAAGCAAATTTCTCCAAACATTTCTCTATCAAATTCTATTCCAATGGATCCTGATATTGTCAAAAGTAACATCAAGACTTTGTTTTTCTTGAACACTGATAAAACATTGTTTATTGAAATATCATCATGACTAACACCAACAGGTAAATCAGAAGCCATGACACTGGGGCCCTTTCTTGATTTATTTGATATTGATAAATTGGCAGGTTCAATAGCCAATAAATTTCTAATAAGATACAAAACTAGTTTCAAAATTTGGTTATCTCTTGGATCACGATCTATTCTCGCCTTTGCTATAGTTGGTAAGACCAATCTTATAACAGCTTTTAACAACTGACCATTATTAAATGTTAAAATATATTTTTTGTAACTAATGTGGATTTTTTTAACATCTGCAAAAAGTAGTTTTTGACTTTCAGATAAATCTTTTCCAAATTCAACAGGCCAAGTTAATAATACAAGTAATTCAAGACATGCCAACATTGTTTTTTCAGTAGTTGTTTTATTCTTGATCACTTCCTTATTTTGCATTTTCTCTTCCCATTGACACAATATCACAATTAAATCATTTGGCACAAGTCCAGTTTCAGCACAAGCCAAGGCAACTTCGTAATTGTTTCTTTTCTCATCGACAGCTCTAATCCAACGTTTGATATCTTTAAGACACGCAAGGGCATCATGTCCTAATTTATAAGGTTGTGGTTGGATATCAGAAGTATGATCAGGACCTCCCAAAGCAGACACCAAGACTGAAATATGTGCCTTTAATAATTTCTGAGCTTGAGTTTCATTTGGTTTCAATGCTGTTGTTAATGCTCTTATTCTATCTTCCTCGGGTTCTTCAATTTCAATGGATTCTGTTGGATCTTGTTGTTGCTGTTGTTGTATTTGACTGGTTTCTTCAATAAGTTCATTATCGCTGTACTCTATAAAATCGTCAAACTCTTCTGCATCATAATAGTTCTCTATATCTGAACCAGACTCCAAATCGCTCATCGTTTCTTTTATGGAGGGGCAGAGGATAGTAATGAAAGTCGTTGAAGAATAAAATTTGATTGGGATTAGCTTTAATATATATTTTTTTTTTTCGGGGCGAACAATCAAACATCAAAAACAACGCGTTCGTTTCTTCTATACAAATTTATATGAGGAATATTATACAAGACGCGCAATGGCCCTTTATCACTAAAAACTGAAATCACCACGAACCCATCTATTCACCATGTCTAACGAATTCTCAGGTTGATCCATTGGCACCATGTGACCAGAGTCGTAGATTCTTAAATATGTAAAATGGTTGTAGTTTTTAACCTCACCAGCCAAGTTGCCCTTTTCGGTGTACCATGGCTTGAATTTAGCTTCATTGAATTCTTCATGACTAGTATAGTTCAATTCATTAACCCAGGCTAAATTTCCTAACCAGTCACATACCAAATCTTTATCTCCTACATAAATCAAAACAGGAATGTCGTTGTTCAACAACTCTGTAACATATTCATGGGTAGGTCTCATGAAGTCACTCACAAATCGTTGGCCAACACTTGAAGAACACATCGTATAGGTCTTTTCAACTCCTAATGCATTTTGGACTGATGCCAAATTGAAGTAATCACTGAGGTAATTCATTTCATCATAACATAATGAATTATTGCCACATTTAACACGTGAGTCATAGGGGTTCAAGTCTCCGAAATCTGGCCGTTTAGGCGCAGCCAAAGCTGCTATAAAACAGGTCAATACATTTGGATGAGCATAGCATAATTCACCATATGGGACAAACTTGTCATAACTTGCTGGATATTCGGTACATTCTTTATCCGTATAAATCTTACCTATCCCACCGTCACCGCATCCCATGTTTGCAATTTCACCTAATTGAACCACGGCATTGGTTATACCATTGCCAATCAATACTGACTTCAAAGGAATACTAGCTTCATGGACCGCATGTGCAAAACTAGGAACGTAATGCCCTGCATATGATTCTCCTGAAATATGTAAATCCAAATCTGCATATTCAGGGAATCTGTCATAGAACAATTTAATAAATTCAACAAAATCTTTGGATGCTTCATCGGATGTGATAGGAATATCACCACCGTAAGAAAACCCAACATTTGCAGGTTGATCCAAAAATAAGACTGACGCATTAGAGTTCCATGCGTAAGGATTAAATTCAGGTTGTAATGTGGCATTAATAATGGAAGGTCCCAATTCTAAAGCGAGCCCACATAAACTGGAGCATCCGGGACCCCCATTGAGCCAAATAATTAAAGGATCGGTAGTTGGATCATTTCTACTTTCAAAAAACCAAAAGAAGTAATTCTTGTCTTTGTTGTTCACGTTAAAATATCCAGCATATTGTTTAACCTTATCAAACCCCAACAATTCTGGAGCAGACTTGGACACTTCAATGCTATATGTGGATGCAACTTCGTTGTTAGCAGATGTTGGAAATTGGAAATGTGATTTAAATTCATTAAACTTGTTCAATAATTTCTCAAAGCCGTATTGTTTTTCATAAGTAATCCATTCTTGTTCCATTCTGAAAATCTGGTCTGGGGATACTTTACCAGCTAGTTCATTTTTGAGCTGCTGTAAGGGAGATAACGAGAATGGAGTTTGTGGAGGGAATGCTGCGACAAGTGAAACAACACTGGACAATATCAATGGTACTTTCATGACTAGTGTTTTCGGGTGGTCAACTTCTCAGGAATAGAAAGGAAAAGTGTCAAGAAGATAAGGCGGGAGATTAAAAATGTGTGCGAATTTAGTATTGGTTATCACCACTGTCATCACCCCTTGGGTTACAAACACATCCCTGAAAAATAAATGATATTTGGTGCCGCGTTTCCAAATGGTATTCTGGCTTTGAGTAACAACAGAACACTATGCACTATAGTCTAGTATGTTATGAAGATCTTGATTCTTGCAAAAAGAAACAACTAATGAATTGTACTCCATGCAATTGAGATATTCTGCAAAATATGTTCCAAAGAAATGCCATTGGCGAACCGAATTTACCACACATTTCAACTTGTCATATTTTATGTATTAAACTGGAATTGATACCAAGCATCTTTTCCCCAAACCTAATCCAGTCTTTGCAACCATGGAAAGTTGATTCAAATAGATTCAAAGAGTATGGTTGTACCACGTGACCATGTTGAGGCTTAGCCGAGACTTCGCGAACAGACTTTCGTCAGCAAAATACAGTGTGTTCGGAATTTGGTATTTTTTGTGGAGCGAAATTCATTCCGAACACACTGTATATTAGTTGCAAAGTCACGTGACTTGATCTTTTTTTCTCAGCGGAATTTTTTTTCCATTTTTTTGGAAAAAAATTCAATTTACGACTTCCTTTGCTTTATTTCGACCTTTAATTACAGAATGCAAAAGAAATTTTATAATTTTAAATGATCAACTACGTAGTATTTAAGTAGTATTTTAACTTAAGATTCTTAAATCAGAACATTTTAGGGTTTTTTCGTTAATTATGATCAAAATTGTGTATTTCATAAATCGTTGTTTAATAGTTGTTAGGCTTATATTTTGGTATATTTTTATTGAAGAAATAGATTATATTTGTTTCTACGGTCATTTTATACAATATAATTAAAAGCATTATTATTGAGTTTAGTGAGTATACGGTGCTTTTTGTAAAATTTTCGGGTTTGCCAAGGGAGGTAACTTGGGAAAATCGAGAAAAAAAAAAGATCAAAAGAAACAAGGAGCGTGGAACCCATAGTCATATTGAAATAGTTCGCAGTGGGAGAGTCTACAGTTCGCTCTCTAATATCATGTTTTCGTCCACGCAACTACTCAATGACGAGAGACATGCATTTACTATTGAGTGATTCATACTGTACTTCAGAAACACGGTTTCCACCTATCCAATTGAAGTGTCTTCCCTCATGAAATATAGTGTATGTCTGAGGAGGACGAATGTTTGTTGCTAAGATTACGAATTCTTGAGTCTCAGCGCACGAACTAATATGTAGGTGGGAGCGAACTTTTTTCGACTGCAGGGCGAACGTCTATAACACTTCTGGCGCGAAGTTCTCTCTTTCGATGGTACGAACTTGGAATTTTTTTCGTACGACTTTTGTTCTGTGAGTCCTACGAAATTCGTAAATTCGTGGGACGAACTTTGATTTTTTCGTGAGCGACTTTAATTACACGGGGGTAGCGAAATACTTTTGAACATCAATATTCACTTCTTGTTCTATTCATTACGAAACAATTCTACTGGGCACCAATATTACCATCACCCAAGGGTTTACAATGAAAATTCATGATTTTAAGTAAACAATATTTGATACACAACTTCATTAAAGTAGTCGTGCCAGTGGGAGTGATACTAACCATGGGGTATTTGAATTTTGCTATCAACTATTCACTAGGCTACAAGTTGATATATACTCATGAATCACGAGCAGCTGCAATAGTGCTATGGGTGTTGATTGGACTTGTTGAATTTGCATTGTTTATGTACTGGATACTAATATTTGTGATTGGCCCTGGGAAATCACCTAAATTCCCACCTTTAAATTTATACAATGAAAACAACGATGATTTGATTCCCTTACCTGATTTATTCTTTTGCGATGATCTGGGGTATCCGTACTATTGTTCCCATTCCGAGTCAATTAAATTGGAAAGAAGTTTTTTCTCAAAGGATATTGGATATAATGTAATTAAATTTGATCATTATTGTTTATGGATAGGTAGTCCCATTGGTCAAGATAACTATTTGTTTTTCATGAAATTTACAATTTGTTTCCTTTTGTTTTTCATAATAACATTAGTGTATACTGCAGTTTACACCAAGGCATCGATATTGGAAGGAAAAATTGATCATAATTTTATTGTATTGTATATAATGAGTGGATTCTGGATAATTATGCTTTTTGGTTTATTGATTCAGCATTTATGGTACATCAGCAAAAATATGACAACATTGGATGATATTACACTAAGGAACAGAAAAAGGTACAATCGGTGGAAAGATGCCAAAAAGAATACTAATATGCCGAAATGGTTGAAGCCAAATAATAATGCCCCGCGAAAGGAAACTGGGAGACGATACGTCAATGTGAAGCATGGAGATAGTAGGGCTATTGTTAAGTACTATCTAGAAGATAATCCGTTTGATATGGGGTTTAAAAAGAACTGGATAAATTTAGTATTTAATGGGAATAAGAATAATGGAAAAGAGGAAGAGTTTTATAGTAGATCGAGATTGATTACAGCATTCATAATATTTTTGGTGCCTTTCTTTGATGTACCATTTTCTTTTAAAAACAAGTCAAATGGAACAACTGATATGGAAGCGGGACTACTGGATATTTTATTAATCAAATACAACCTGTACTCTAGTGTTGTAAATGACAAGTTTATGAATAAGGTGCATAAAAAAATTACCGAAAATGACTTCCACTTCCCTCTGTATTTAATAAAGGAAAGCTGTCATGTGAGTCAATCAACAGGTGACATAGATAATGTATAGAAATCTTATGTATTAAGGTATACGACTTGGAAGCACTTGACAATTGTGTCTTGCTCATTTTAACTTGATACTTATCACACCACTTCAAGTCTACTTCGCTGACTGTTACTGGGATTCTTGCATATAATAGCAAAACAATGGCAAGTAAATATTAATTGTTCTTAGAATACCAAGAGAATGAAACGCAACAATTTCTACACTTTTTGATTGAATAAGAACGAAAAGTAAAAATACATATAACACAAGGTATCAAAAAAATATACACAAACAATGTAACGAAAAATGAAAAGTCTAAAAGAAGGTATAAAAGATAAAGCTCAACCATCAAAGGTACAAGCAAACCGAAGTAGCAAAATCAAAGGCAAAATGCCAGTGTAACAAATATATAAATAACCGAAACAGGATTGGAAAAGTCCAAAAACAAATATGAAAAAGATGTAAAAACAAATAATAAAAACTCACTTGATTACATGAATAAAACAAAGACTGTAGATAACAATCCAAAGATTAAAGACATGCCTTGAGAAACCTTAGCAGATCCATTTTCAGCTTGGACAATAACAGCACTGGAAGAAGAAGATGCAGAAGTTCCTGAAGATTGAGTTGCAACAACAGCCAAAGTAGTAGCAGGTGTAGATTCACCAGCAACAGTAGCAGCAGTGGCAGCAGCAGATTCACCGGCAGCAGTAGTAGCTTCAGTGTTTGAACCAGAACCGGAACCAGCAGCAATTGTAGAAGTAGCGGTTTCAGTGGTAGCACCAGATTCACCAGCAACAGTAGTAGCAGCAGTGGCAGCAGTAGCAGCCTCGGTCTTAGCGGTTTCAGTGGTAGCACCAGATTCACCAGCAACAGTAGTAGCAGCAGTGGCAGCAGTAGCAGCCTCGGTCTTAGCGGTTTCAGTGGTAGCACCAGATTCACCAGCAACTGTGGCAGCAGTGTTTGAACCAGAACCAGCAGCAGTAGCAGCTTCAGTCTTAGCGGTAGATTCACCAGCAACAGTAGCAACAGTAGTTGCTTCAGTGTTTGAACCAGCACCAGAACCGGAACCAGCAGTAGTAGCGACGGTGGTAGCAGAAGTAGTACCTTCAGTCTTAGCAGCAGATTCAGTAGCAACTGTGTTGTATTCAGCAGCAGTAGTAGTAGCACAGACACCTTCTTCAGTACAAGTAGTTGTAGCAGTAGTTACGGAAGTAGCAGTGACTTTAGCAGTACCTGATGTTGGAGCAGTGGAGTTACCATAATAAGCTTGTGTAGATGATGATAAAACACTAGTGGAGGTGTATAATGAACTAGCACTGTCACAACTGACTACAATAACAACAGTTTCAGTTTCAACGGATCCATCTGATTTAGTGAGTGGGCAAACAGTGGTATATTCAGTAACAATTAATGAAGTGGTTGCAGTTCCTTCTGAAAGAATACTACTAGTGGTGTACCAAGAACCAGCACTGTTAGTGGTGACTTCAACAACAAAAGTATCAGTTTCAACAGAACCATCTGATTTGGTGAGTGGGCAAACAGTGGTATATTCAGTAACAGTTAATGAAGCAGTTTCAGTTCCTTCTGGGAAAAGACTAGTGGTGGTGTACCATGAACCATCACTGTTGGTAGTAACATCAACAACACCAGATTCAGTTTCAACAGATCCATCAGAGTTGGTAGTGGTGAAAGTAGTAGTATATTCAGTTGCAGTCAAACCAGCGGATGATGAAGCTTCTGGGAAAAGACTAGTAGTAGTGTACCATGAACCAGCACTGTTGGTAGTAACATCAACGACACCAGATTCAGTAGCAACAGATCCATCGGAATTGGTAGTGGTAAAAGTAGTAGTATATTCAGTTGCAGTCAAACCAGCGGATGATGAAGCTTCTGGGAAAAGACTAGTAGTGGTGTACCATGAACCAGCACTGTTGGTAGTAACATCAACGACACCAGATTCAGTAGCAACAGATCCATCGGAATTGGTAGTGGTAAAAGTAGTAGTATATTCAGTTGCAGTCAAACCAGCGGATGATGAAGCTTCTGGGAAAAGACTAGTAGTAGTGTACCATGAACCAGCACTGTTGGTAGTAACATCAACTACACCAGATTCAGTTTCAACAGATCCATCAGAGTTGGTAGTGGTGAAAGTAGTAGTATATTCAGTTGCAGTCAAACCAGCGGATGATGAAGCTGATGAGGACTCAGTAGATGATTCAGAACTAGATGAAGATTCAGCACTAGATGAAGCGGCACTAGATGAAGCGGCATTAGATGATGCACTAGATGAAGCAGATGATGATTCAGCACTAGATGAAGCAGATGAAGATTCAGCACTAGATGAAGCAGATGAAGATTCAGCACTAGATGAAGCAGATGAAGATTCAGCACTAGATGAAGCAGATGAAGATTCAGCACTAGATGAAGCAGATGAAGATTCAGCACTAGATGAAGCAGATGATGATTCAGCACTAGATGAAGCAGATGATGATTCAGCACTAGATGAAGCAGATGATGATTCAGCACTAGATGAAGCAGATGATGATTCAGCACTAGATGAAGCAGATGATGAAGCACTAGATGAAGCAGATGAAGATTCAGCACTAGATGAAGCAGATGATTCAGCACTAGATGAAGCAGATGATGAAGCACTTGATGATTCAGAACTAGATGATGATGCAACAGATGATGATGAACTTGATGGTTCGGCGGATGATGATGATGAAGAGCTTGATGATTCAGTGGTTGATGAAGCTTCGCTACTAGAAGATGATGAGGTTGGGAAGATGGTAGTTGAAGTAAACCATGATCCTTCACTATCAGTCAGAATGTCGACAACACCAGTTTCAGTTAAGGTTTGGCCAGCAGAATCTGTTGTGGTGATGGTGGTGGTGTATTCTGTTGGGGTAGCACCTGGAGCATCAGGAATGTCTTTACAAGCAATTTGACAAGCATCTGGTAAAGTTTGTGATGGTACAGAACCAGTATATTTAACAGAACCAAAGAGGGTGGATGGGAGACCTGCACCTGCATCTGTGACAACCAGGAATAAGCTTGAATCATAACCGGTACCAATGTAGAATTTTTGAGAAAGTAAGAGAGCTCTTAAAGTCAAAATACCAGTAGTAGAATCATACGAGTGATCCGTTAATGTAGCGGTTAAACCAACTTTGTTGCCATTACCAAAACCATAAACATTAAATGTTTGTGAAGTGGAAAGAGCTTGGGCAATGATGGAAGAAGCACTATCAACCAAGTAAAAGTTATGAGTGGTAGCAATAGACAATAAGGAGTTGGAAACATAAATAGTAGAATTCTCATCTGCTGTGATACAACCACTACCGGTAATTTTAGTTGATTGTTCATAGACTTCATTGTATAAACAAATTTGACCATCATTGGTGATAGATCCTCCAGTGAAACCAAGAGCGACAGTACCTGAGCTTCTTTGATTTTGGTAAAAGACCATCAAACCATTGTTGGTCCAGCTTGCAGCAGTAAGACTCATAGTAGGAACAACAATACCAGAAGCAGCAAAATACATTTCACCATTGTTTGTCAAAGACAATCCAACTAAGTTATATTCTGATGAAGTTAAAGATGCACGTGAGTCGAATGAAATGATACCATCATTGGTGATTGTGTTAACCAAAGAAGACAAAGTAACTTGAAGGGCAATAAGTGGAGATGTAGAAGTAATATAGAAACCTGCATTAGATTCAACATCTAATTTTCCAATAAGGGTAGACACAGCATTGTTGATAATAGACCAAGAAGCACCAGAATCAATTGTGATAGCACCAATATTAAGAGCGATAGTACCACGATCAACTCTATCTTCGGAAATTTCAATGGCAAAGACTGAGCTAAGCAATAACCAAGAAGTAATTGCAACTTTTTTGAACAGCAACATGTTTAAGTGATTGATTTGCTATGATGATTGGAAACTTTTGAAAATTTGAGGAGGGTATCTTTCCAGGCATTTATATTCATTTCCAATAATCTCAAAATTCATCTTCCTTTTCTCTTTTACTATCAAATTTCATATATAAAAGTGAAGCTCTTGATGAAAACTTTTGCGAGAATATAAGAATTAGACCAATACTGCAAAATATTCTGTATGGACTAATTCTTCTTTTCTTTTTCCATTTTTCCATTTGCTGCAAGACTGCAAAAGTATTTCAACAATGACGATTTAATTACAGAATTTTATTTTTAGAAATATCACTTTTGTGTTGTGCATGAATTACTTGGCTTAGGCATACAGGCGGATTTGGTTTGAGGAGCATTAATGCGTAAGCATCTAAAATAACGCTTAAGCGTATTTTTGCGGTGATACTAGGACTCTAGTTTTAGCAACGACAGGTCTATAGGTGGCACCATATTAAAGTTGTTATTAAGCTGTCAAAAGGGTCCGGTATAACATGGATAATGCTTAATAGGAGGTAAAATATGCAAGACAGTGGTGAACTCCTTTCAATCCCAAATTAACTAAAAAGTAATCAATCCCATTTACTCCTATGTCTTCTTCTGTGGTTTGCGATGACTAATCACTTGAAAAACTCCGTGAAAGTTCACCAATTCATCGGCAGTGGCAACGACTAAATTTTTAGTGAGGAATTTCAATAATTACAATGGGAATGAGTATTTTTGCTCAGACTTTGTACATTTCAAATGATTGCTGGAAACTAATGAATGATGCAGAATAAGATACTTTTGGGGAATCTGTTTAACCATTTTTGATCAAATGGTATCTATTTTTGAATAATTTCATCGACAATCTTCTCTCAAAACAAGGCTACTAAAATCACACAAAAGCTTGCCGGATTACCGAATACAGTGGGGTTTAAATTGTTTTTGTAAATTTCAAAGTAATATTTTTTGGGTGGCTAGTACAGGGCTACAAATTGATTAATGCATGGCAACTTGCGTTCGTGAATCGTCCAAGTTATCTAGTAGATGTTCAATGGTTGGAGGGCCAAAATAATCCTGTCTGAACACACACCCAGAGTGGAATGGTTTGGCCCTACGTTAAATAGGTAAAGGCACTCAATAGTACACTGCCCAAAAATGAGATGCCTAGTTTGACGTGAAAGCGGATTTCTGAGCCATGTGTGGTGCGGGGCAACTTGTGTCCTGTGCATGTCGGGCAATGCATGTTGGGCCATGCATGGACGTGAGCAGCATTACGAGGTGCAAATTTGGATGTCAACAACATTGTTTGTTTGGGGGCGGTGGTTTTTTTCCACAGTTTGGCCCCAGTGCAGCAGCAACACGAACTAATGCTCTATGGCAAAACTCATTGTCTCCAACAATTACTTTAGTCTTAATTCATTACACAACAAAAATTATCCAAATGTCTATAATGCTCTTACATAATTAAGGCTTGTACTGTACGATCTAATTAGAGCTTGCTCTGTTCAAGTTTCTTTTCATTTCTTGTGGGTTCTTCTCTCCCACGTTAGCTTCAAGAATATCAGAGTAAATTTGCAATTGTAGTTTTTTGTTTCTAAAGGAGCATTTACGTAAATGCAATTAACCCGCTCTTGATATGCGTTATCTATCTAGTTTGGAAATTTTGTTATACCTCGCATGGCACGAGACGCAGTGGAGCTACCCCATTTCATTAAATAAGTCAACACCCCCACGTATAGGGGTTTTTTAAAAACTTTTTTTGTAAATAGAAGGCATTTGTCAGCAGGCTTTGTGGCTTCTAAGGACCATGAAACTACATGTACGAGAAAGAGGGTTGTTGCGGATTCCCTTCATAATTACTGCACAAACAGGGTTTATCGTTAACTTATGGAAACCCATGAAATAATAATATTTACTTCTTGTGTGTATTTTATCCACTGTCTTGACGATTATTATTTAACTGTCAATCTGTCAATCTGTTCCGTGCCGTGGACTGTTGTTTGCTTCCTATGTGTTAGATTCTTCCTGCAACGATTCAAATGGAATGCTGTCTCCTCAATATACGAGTTTAGTCCAACATCATATTTACTCAAATAAATGCATAAAAAGCAGCCATTGTTTGTTGTAATGGAAATGCTATTCTTCAATGCTTGCTCTTCGTATTCTTGGCTGGTCAAACAATAAAAATTTAGTCCTACAAAGCCGAATACTTATCCCAAAAAACAGCAGATTATTTTAGTCTCTACTTAATAAACTTGAGTCAATTTATTTTAACGCGTCTTTGATAATTGGAATAGGCTATGCAGATTGTTTCGCTGTTGTCATGACATCTCTCTAATTCTCGATGAATTCAGATTGACTTACTTAATGTATCGAAGATCAATGGTTGGTACTTACGATCTTCTTCCTGAAATGAACTGTTGACGTCAACAGATTGTCGCCGATGAAGATAACTAAAAACCTCTAATGACCAAGGTGAATGTTCCATTAAATAATTATAACGGAAATATGTTAGTAAGTAAATAAGTTACAAAATGTATAGAACCAGCAACAAACTAAGTACTATAGCAAATAAAAATGGATTCCTCGTAAGAACCAATTTAAAGATTGCGTGATTTGTCTGGCACCTAAATATCAACGCACAAAGGGATAACAGCTCTACGAGCTAAGATGGCTAGGCTCTTCGAAGAAGGGGCTAGGGTGGAACAAATTGACTCTGCGGGTCAATAATTGGAAGGGTATATGCAAAATGTGTAATGGAAGACATCGAAGGAATTTTTAGTGATTATGCAGATGAGATTTATACGCGTACAAATTAAACTTTTCAGTTACGAGCCCTGGACCAATCTGCATGCCAAGTGCATCACAAATCCTTAGTTATCTCAATTTTATGTTATTTTTGGAACAATAGTGCCCCATACAATAATTCACTTTAAGATGGCTGATCAATGATCCTCGAAATAATCTGGAAATTCCGCAGAATATTAAAAAAAAGAAAAAAAAAAATCAAAAGAAGAAGAAGAAAATTGCATCGCGATCTAGTGTCAGGATCAGATGTAATTGTAATTTGTAGATCTCTTGTTTCTGGTTATGACAAGCAAAACCATCACTGGGAATTTTTTTTTTTGACAATGCTTGACAGCTTTTAACGAAGTATATTTTCGAGGTGAAGAACCCTTAAAGGGTGCCTAAACTTAGGTTTTGGATGTTATTGCTGTGGTGTGATGTGGTAGAGGCATGGTGAAATTTTGTCTATAGCCACAATATTGTAGAGTCTAAAAAACGTTTGCACTAATTTTTCAAACTAAAGAGTTGGTTCGTATACCGCCAAATTTAATGGAGATGAAATTTGTGTACTCCATGAAGTTTTTGTCCCCGATTACTGTTATTCCTTATTCGAAGCTGCAGCTACGTAAAGATTCATTAACAAACTACTTAGACTTAGTCTCGTATGTACAGGTAAAAAAGGTGATTCCACATCCCCACATAGTTATGTTTATCGAAGGTTTTGCAAAAACAATCATTGTGTATCAATCCTTGGATGACCTTGCAACAATCTAGAACAAAAATGCGCTTTGCGTGGGTAAGTATTGGTGTTCTCTATTGAAAGTATGGCATACAACTAAAGGTTTGGCTGTCACCGTTTATTCTCTCAGCAATTTATCCAAATAAATATGCCATTCAAGAAGCCAACATCAACCATTTACACCACAAAGTCCGGATTTGCTGGAGTATTAGTTGAAATCTTTGTACTCTCTTATAAGAACTTCTGCATCTGGGTGAAATTCATTTAAGCGATTATACTGTACGCCAACAAAAGGAGTATTGTTTTCCTTTTTTTAGGGCTGCTCTTACTGCATAGGTTGCTTCAAAAGTACCATCACCAGTTCTTTTGGAAACAGAAATTTATTGGTAGCAAAATTTGGCGAAATAATATGCAAAGTAAGCACTTTTCATTCAGTAATTTCCCCAAAATAAAAAAAGGGGGTGGACCGTCGGTTTTTGCCGAGTGTTTACTGTAGTTTTTTATCATTTAATAGTCACCTATAGAATATGTTGCTGCTTGCCACCGTTAATATGTCCAATACTTTGATTATTTTGTATTATCACTGGTAGGACTTCTATCAACAATGGTCTAGTTTGACTTGACTCGTTTGGTTTTTTAGAATGCGGTTTTCGGAAATTAGTTCGTATTAAATGTGGGTAGTTGACACCAAACTCAGCAAGTGTTTGACGAGAGACCCCGCAATTGAAGGATCAAGAGCACTTGTACTCACTGTTTATAGTATGCACATGGCCCCAAACAGTTGTACGATACCCTAAAAGGGTTCTCTTTTAAATAAATAAATAAATACCAATGTGGCGCCATTTACATAAGTAAATTGCATCCTTGGTATGTTTAAGTATTTTGATTTTAGTTCTCACAAGCCTCGTTTATTATGGCATGAAATTATCTTGACGGAAATCGTTCATTCTCGTAATATTTCCGTATTATTGCTTTTTCGATGATATGTAGAGCGGAATTGCTGAAGTGGAATTGGCACAAACGTTTGAAAATTAGGCTATAAACAATTGAATTAAAAATATGGTACGTATCTCAAGAAACGAAAGTTGTTACAGAAAAGGAGAATGTTACTGTAAACCAATAGACAGATGTTAGTTACGCGATAGATATAATCAATAGAATATACCTGGTAGGATATTCAACACTTGACAAACGAACTTTAAGAGAGAGTTTCTATGGGTATCGCATCATCGTTTCTACTATTCAAATGAAGTTAACTATGAAATTCTATACATAAGAACGCGATCAATTAACGGAATATGATTTTCAAATATGCCAACTTTGCCCCCAAAAAGTGATCGATATTGTCAACCCACATACAAGACCTCGCGTAAACCAAAAACATGTATAGCAACCAATTATTGGTCACGTGATCCAAAATTGGCCTTGTCATGTAACCTAGGGCAGAAACACCAGCTCGTGAGTGGATTTTATGGCTACATTGGTGGTTCTATGATTCCTACTATGATTTCTTAAGGGGAAAAAATTTCTATTTCGACACAACTGAAAATATATAATGAGTTTGCAGTTCAAATGTGAATAGTTGTGTTGTTGCGATGATCGGTTTGAGCACTGGTCAATTACTTAGATTCAGAGTAAACAAACACTAAGCTTGGTAGTTTTATGTAGAATTGTTTTCATTGAGAATAGTTTTAGTAAAAAAAATAGGAAATTGTGACATAATAGACATTTTACCTTGGAGGAAATATACCTATTCAGAAGACGTTACGAACCATTTTGATCAACCACGGTTCTGTATCGAATTACCTAGTTTCAGATTTGGTTTACAGCCAACATACTAGTACAATAGTCTATGTGATTTAGTAAGCAACTTTGTGAAGAAGTAGAATTAAGCAAACATGCTTAAGGACACACATCGTTTATAATTTCAATTGCTTTCTGGATGAGTTTTATTAATACACTTTAGAAAGATTTTAGTGTTTCGCTTCTTTAACAAAACCAATGCAACCAAAATTGAAACAGAAATATTTTTTGGTTGTAAGAAAAGCAACTTTCTCTCCATGTGAACGAACAAACACCACCAAGTAAATGTGCTGGTGCGGCTCAACGCATATTTCCTATTTTGCAATTCTGAAACAATTTTGACTATAAGATGATTTCGCAACAACCTTAATTTTTTAGTTTCGTGACTAAACAAGAATGAAACAACGTCATTAATAATAGATAGAAAATGAAACAAGAAATATATTTTATAAATAGATCAGACACTGGCTTTTTTGCCATTTTTCTTTTTTACTCTCATGTCTTTCTGATCACTATACACTAACTAATCACGAATGTCGATCAATTCAAAAGAGCTGACACAACACAATAGCGATCCAAATACAGATGATAACCAATCCTCAGAAGAATTCATACTGGACGCTGCTACAAAACTGCTGGATTTAGAGGTGCCCAAATTATCCATTTCCCCAGAGTCTTCACCAGGGACCCATATTTTGCATGAAGCGACCCATCACAAATTCAATCGAACAAAGAATGGTAGAATATTTGAAAAGGATCTTAAAGATATATTTTCGTTATTGATCATTTCCTTAGGTTTAAAGAGGGATTCTATGATTCTTCCGTCAACTACTACGACTTCTTCTGTTTTCAAATTTTCAAACCCATTGAGCAAGAAGTATCCATATTCCTTTACTTTGGAGGCAGCTATGGAGAAAATGAAAGACTTGCAACTTAAAATTGAATTGGTCGATACAATAACTTATATTTCTTACACATTTAAAGAGCAAATAAGTTTATCTTTGATTACACAGTTTTATCGAGCCAAGTTTTTACATTCCCCTGCTGACAGAACTAGAAGCGAGCCCAAAGCTAATACTGCCTTGCAACCAACACCTAAAGGTTTAGCTATTGTCCAGGAGTTTTGCCAAAGAGTAGGTCTCCGCACACATGATTTACCAGAAATCTTACTTGCAAATGATTTTAACACCATGAAATTGTTCAAATTTGATAGAGATATGACAACCGACAAGATTATGTATTCCGAGTATTTTCTGTGCCTTTTGTTCAATTTGCTTATGGGACCTAAACCAAATTTGTGGAGTTCTTCAAATGAACAAGATCCTTTGCCTAGTTTAAATTTCATTGAGCATGAAAAATTTGATAAACTACGCCAGATTACTAATTTCCGTGTTGGCTCAAAATCAGACAAGATCGATCAACCAAAATCAAAAGGGTTCAGTTTCAACAATTACCAGTTTTTTACTAGTCAACCTTTGAGCCCTGATGCACCAGTATCAGCAAGTAACAATAAGCATATATCAAGTCCATACCACCACAGATATTTCACAAATCCAGAATCAGATGCTCACATGCAGTACTATGTATCTTCCGTGGGCATTAGAATATTGAAAGACAAAACTATTTTAGTTGGACCTGACAAAACTATTAATGTCGATTATTGCATTGGTGCTAAAGCAATACGTCAGTGGATATTGGACTGTACTGACATCATAAATCCTAAGCACGCCAACGAAATTATTGAATTGCTTCTTAATTTAGGTTTGATTAGGTCCGTTTTTGGACGTAGAGAAGAAAAGTTGGTTCCCGATGACTATTACAGATTAACTAGCTTAGGTCTTTCCAAATCTCAGTGGAATATACCTGGACCCACTTGTAACAAGCCTATTTATGACAGGTTGACGTTTGAAACTGGAACTAAAAGCACACGATCAAGTTCAGAAATAACATTGGAAGATGTGCTTAATGATCCTGGATTGAGATTCCAGTTCCGGAAGCATTTAAATCAAAATTATTGCATTGAAAACTTGGAAGCATACACTCAATTACAGCAATTTGAGACAAAGTACAAGACTTTGGACGACTTGCGAAATATTTTGAATAATCCAGATAACAATGATGTCCCAATTGATTTCCCTGGTGTCACCTCTCATTTGCAAAACTTACAAACATCTTGCATGTCAATGGCTTATCAAATATTCAATACTTACTTGAGTACGGATTCCCCTTTAATTGTCAATATAGATTTCAAGTTAAGGTCAAAAATTACTGCCTTGATCACCAATCAAAAACATGCTGATGATGCGGCCGATAATGAATCATTATTTTTTTTGCAAACACCTACTGCCGATTGTAGTTTGAACACACCATTGCTGGAGGAGGAGGAAGCAATATCAGACTCTGCTCCAATCGACAACAATGATATGAACCGTTCAGAAAACGACTTTAAAGAAATTGCGGAGCAATTGTTTCAAATAAAGCTCCAAATCTATCGTTTAATGGAAGTCGACTCACTTCCAAAGTTTTTGGAAATAATTGTCACTGACAAATGTTTACCGAAAAAGATTTAGTTAGGTTTAGTTTTGTAGTAGCTCAATAATACTCTATTCATCTTATAATTGTTATATATTTGACACTATAAAATACAACTATTAATCTACAAGTTTTACTCATGCAAATTGTTCACCTTCAACTCAAGAAACTGGTTCTAATGCGGTACCTTTCTTGATAGTAGCCCATCCAATCAAACGCCAATGCTTCTCAATACGTCTAGATAAGGCAATCTTCTCGTTGATTTCTGTACATGCTGGAGTGGTTAATTGTAAACGTGCCATATCTGCTCTGACAGCAACAACCCTAGCACCAGTGGCTGTAGACCCAATATTTACCATCAACACTTCTGATTGTTCTAATTTACGAACTTTAGCCCCTTGTTTTTGACCCTCTGTTTTGACCCCCAATAATCTTCTTAAAAGGAAATAATTTATTTCAATGTCGGTGTAAATGGATGGTAAATTTCCTTTGGCACCAACGACTTGACCAACCAATCTATCAGCTCTACACAAGGTAGGATCAACTTTGGTACCAACACCAATTAAACCACCAGGAACGGCAAACTTCAAATCATTATGTTCAGCAAACAAGGATACAACATTTGAAAATATAGGCTTACATTGGATTTTCCCTTGGTCATCTTTGGTAACAATACCAGGTCTGATTTCAATTTCATCCCCAATCTTGAAAACACCATTCAAAATAGAACCACCGGCAACACCCCCTTTCAATTCATCGACATCCGCACCAGGTTTATTAACATCGAAAGATCTGATGACTATTAATCTTGGAGAAGCGGAGAAATCTCTCATTGGCACAGGTATATAATTAACAATGAACTGGTTAACAGCATCGATATTGTACTTCAATTGAGCAGAGATAGGAACAATTGGGGCATTGTCTGCAATGGTACCTCTAATAAATTGAATAATAGATTTCTCATGTTCTAATGCAGACTCTTCTCTCATCAAATCAACTTTGTTTTGTAAAATAATCACATGTTTCAATTTCATGATTTCAATTGCTGCCAAATGCTCAGATGTTTGCGGTTGAGGACAACTTTCATTACCAGCAATTAAAAGTAATGCTGCGTCCATCACAGCAGCACCAGACAACATAGTACTCATCAAAATATCGTGCCCTGGACAATCAACGAAGGAAACATGTCTTAATAATTGGTAACGACCAGTACATCCTGGACGTTGACATTTGGGTCTTATTTCTTTATCAGATTTGAAAGATCTGTAACAACCCGGTTCTGGACATTCTGGATTATCACATCTGTAAATTTTGGCATTGGCATAACCCAACTTAATGGTAATATTTCTTTCCAATTCATCTTTGAAACGAACAGTTTGGACTCCAGAAATGGCTCTAACAACAGTAGATTTACCGTGGGCGACGTGGCCAATGGTACCAATGTTGACGGTAGCTTGTCTATTAATAATTTCTGGAGACAATGGAGTCAACTCGCTGAAATCTGGATTCTCTGGTTGCTCTGGTAAACCTCCTCCTTCTTCAAATTCTCTTCTAGCTATTTCTTCTGAGTTTTCTTCGTCTTCATCCAATCCTGCAAAGGCAACAGATTTTTTGCCTTTGGCAGACAGGTCTTCCAACTGTGATGACTCATGATCAGGCACTTGAAACTCATTGTCACTTTCAACTTGGAAATATTCTTCAGGTTCCTCTAAGGTACTCCCGATAACAATATCAGGAGTTGCATTTTCTATATCGTCGTATGACATAATTAACTATTTTCAGTGGATATAAGAGTTCGGTGAAGTTGTAAAACCAAAAACCAAAAAAAAAAAAAAAAAAAATAATACAAAAAAAAATTTTCTGCTATTACTAAATAAAATTTGCTAACTTGTCTGAAAAATTATTTACATACAATTTTGCATTCTGATTCACTTTTTTCGTCACACTACACGACTAAACTAATCTCAATTGGTAGGAAACCCAAAATCGTTCATAACACTGTCAACATCTTTCCAAAGCATATCGTGATCAAAATTATCTATGTCCAAGTTCTCCAAACCAAGCTGTATTGGCGAATCGTTGAAAACTATAGTAGAAAATTGGTGAGATTGATTTTCCCCTGTTCCTAGTGCACTCGGTTGAGTGATACTTTCTGGCGCCGCCGCCTGTTGAGATTGGAACAAGGAAGTATACTGCAGTCGCAGCTGTTCCTTCCGTTGCAGTGGTACTGGTGGAACATGTTGGGACTGTAGCGGTGCCGACGGAATGGTTGACTGATAGTTTTGAAGTTTATGAGATTGTTGGTGCAATGTTTGCGATGTAGGAACTTTGTACCCATCTGTTGGTTTAATTAGCGACGTCTTTGACTGCAAACTGTTTTGGTCGCTAACTTTAGCAAAGGTTGGTGAGCTCAGATCTGACTTTGGAACAGGTGAAGAGTCGGCAGACGAATTCACAACTTTAAAAATCGAGCTTCTTTTGGTTGGCCCAATCGAAATTGGCTCAGGGTCCAATGGAATCGTCCTTATTATTTTTCTGGCCCTCGATTCAGCGTCAGCATTGTTGGATAGTGTTCTTGTTTTTCTAGTTCTACTTGAAGTAGTGCTTGCAGGAGTAGATTTCTGACTAATGCCATTTACTGCATCTTCTTTATCATCATCTGAGTGCAATGCTAACTCGTCGGATTGCCCACGGTTTTCTCCATTCGAACGATCCTCTTCTCTTTCTTCTTCTCCTTCCTCTTCTTGTGAACTTTCAAATACTTCATCATTCTCGACTGGATTGTTTTCATCTGTTTTCATTGTCAATTTAGTCATGCCAACTTGAGTTCTTAATAATTTCAAACAGTCGAAAAAAACCGATGCAGACATACGGTTCCTGATATCTATATTCAATGAAGATAAATTTTTGGCATCCAAGGTTCTAAAGAGTTGCCACATGTTCCTAGTTATCCCACTAAATCTATATGCCATATCATGCTTCAATATCGATGCGCTTGCAGTAAGACTTATAACCGCTTCATAACTTTGTTTACCTGATCCCACATCAATAAATTTTTTCAAACTGGAGTGGATTAATTTCCCAATAATACATCCTGCTTGCCAAAGATTTAACAAATGAACACCTGGTAAATATTTCACAAACTTGTTATCATTTGATTGGCATTCTCGTGTATGGTTAATCAACAGGATTGTAGCATTGTACAATTTGATTAGCCCCTTCTGCAATTCAAAATGAGCTATTCTTGAAGAGTCCATAAAGTAATAACTTAATAAATGCACTCTGGTGGACAAAATTTCAAACATTCTAAAACCTCTATCATCTGCATCGATTAGTTCGCTCTGTAGAACCATTTGCAAGCCGTCTAAGCGCTTACCTAACAACTTTAATAAGGGGAGTCTTTCACTAGCATCGATCAATCCACAAGGGTCCATTGGATTTGAATTTAATGATTTTGCCATCTGGTCCTCGAAATGTGCAATTTCCATCATGAGCTGCAAATTTCTAGGAATAGTTATAGTACTGCCTGGTTGATTGTAAAACCAAATTGAAGAATCAAATTGAGTGCACGCTGGGAAACCGAAAGCCGTCGCAATAGTTTGTGATGCAATGTTACACATTATCCAGGTTTTGATCAGTTCGTGAGTCATTGATAATTGTTGCTCATTCTTTCCACTCTTGCTAATATCATTAGAATTTGCAGAAACTGGAGAATGCAAACCGATTCTGATTGCTTGAAAAAAAGCGGTTCCAACTGTATTGTAGGATGAGTCGGCACTTAAGGACGAGGTAATAGGCGGCCAATAAGAATACAATAAAAATGCTTGCACTGAATAAACGGAGCTGACGTTATAAATAGGTTCATCTTCCTCCGTTGGATTGTATCTAGTAATCGGTGAAATCATTATTTCGGCTAAAATACCTTTCACAATAGGGGAAAGTTGTACTAACAATGATTTTGACGTGTCTTCGGGAAATCGTCTCAAAGAAACAAACATGATAACCCAAAACAAAGCAGGACATAACTTGTAAATACGTTCTGGGCCCTTTGATATATCAACGACTGGCAATATTGGATGGTATCTCTCCACATATTCCAAATAAAGTCTCCGAATAGTTTCAGAAGAAAGCTTTATATCGTCTACAAACTTTTCCTCGCAATCAAGACAGTTTTTTGGTAACTCGAGTTTCTTGTTTTGGTGTCTGACGTTTACTTGGGACATAGCAGTCTGCTCTTCTGGTCTCATGATTGAAGGTGTGTTTGGAATTGATTGGTTGGTCTCAGAAGAATTATGAGAGATTACCTGGTATGGGGATGCTTGAAATTGAGACAGCACTGGATTATAAGCTTGTTCTTGGCGATAATTAGTTGGTGATGATACCTGGTTGAACAGGGGTATATTTGTCTTGCGCGGTTCATTTGAGTTGTTGCTATTGCTTGGTTCTATTTTAACTTGAGCCTTCAATGATGCTTCTTCAGAATCCAACTCTAAGTCGGGCTGAGTCAAGGAGGGAAACTTAGATAACAATTCAGCTGCCTGAGTATTTGTCAAACTTTTCTTCAACTCTTGAAACTCTTTTTCAATTTGGGCTATTCGTGCTCTTTTATAGGTTCTTTTATAGTCAGATTTCACATCACATTGTAACCCCTTTTTGATACATCTTGTGCACGGATTCGGCTGCTTTTCATACGCATCACATCGTGATTTTTGTTGTCTGCACTCTACGCATGCCATTCTTTTCACTTTGCCTGCTTTCATGATCATAGACAGTAGATGAGGTGATGTGACGTTAGGACTTGCAGATTGTGATAGTTGATCAGGAGACGTCTGTGAAGTGGATTGATTCTGCATGCCACTTCGAGGGGGTAGCTCATAGTCGTGAGACATGTTGCTTGCAATATGAACAAGGTTATCTAGTGGACTTTTCCCTCTATTGTCACTCCCGTTGTTATTGTTATTGTTTGTCATGTACAGTTTCACTCTCCCTGTTATTCTAATATAATGTAGATTCTGTTGATGCTGTGTTAACGAAAGGATGTTTTGATGACTATTTTTTTTTTTTTTATTATTAATTTTTTTTTTCCGTTTGTTTCTTCTTCATCTCATTTTTCCGTCTTTGTTCAGCAAGAACAATGATACAGTGTATTGTAAAGATTTCGTGTATATTTGAGGCATCCTTGCCTGGTTTCATCGCTCACTGTTTTCTTTTGTAATAATATTTGTAGATAATGAACCATTTGAGCTTAATAAGAGACAAGTGATGTACTTAAACTGCTAGAGAGCAAACTCGTTGAACCTCGATAGGAAGCCAACATGCCGTGTGATACGACGAAGGAATATCCAATAAATAAATGATAAGATCTTGAAATTATGCTACACAAATACTAGAAACGAGTGATAATAAAACACTCAAATGCCTTCATTTTAGATACGTTTTTTTCAAAATCAAAACTATTTAGTCCCACTCGATTATCGTGAACGGCATCAAAATACTCAACCATTGTCGACCAAATAAACATCCCATTCAATTCCCCACATTTATTAGACATGACTCCTTCCTTCTAAAAAACAAGTTCAGCACCTCCACTTTCAACTTGCTCAATTTCCTCCTCTTTTATAGGTTTATATCTAAATCTTGCAGGCAATTCACTTCTCGAAAAAAATTCTCCATGTTGAGGCTCGACTGGATTATTGTTATGATAGGTACTTGTGGTTGTGGTCGTACTGCTTACCACTGATCCTTCTGGTGCCATTGGATGTGGGCCGGCAGCATGGGGTTCTTAAAAAAAAGGGACAATTAGTTAGTATATACCTTCTGTACAGCTAGCACAACAACAAAAAAGTGACATACTTGGTGCTGGATGTGGACCACCAACAAATTTGATAGATTGAACATATTTCAATAGTCTAATTGCACTTCTCATGATCTGTTTCTGTTTGAAAGTTGTGTCACACTACTACTCTTAATTATTAAAGATTTGATTGGAGCTAACTTTTTTTTACTTCTCTCTTTCTGTTTTTTTTTTTTTTTGGGTTGTCTTCTTCTTCTTCTCGTTCTTGATTTCTCCGATAATTTTCAGTCTGTTCCGCCCGCGCCCCGGGGGCCGAGACCAGTTGGTGGCAGCAACAGCAGCAGTAGCACCATCGTAATCCTTTTTGGTATCAAGTGCGGCGTCGATCAAAAATGGCAAATACCTTTCTGCAAATAAAATCATTGTACACAATCAAGTAAGTGACGAGTAGGATAAATTTACGAGTCCATTACAGTTCAACCTATGTGTTGTGTTTTAACTCTTTTGTTGTCTCTCTTTTTCTTTATCGTGATTCAAAAAATTGTGATAATTCGGAATCCAACCTTTTTTTTTTTTTTCGTTGTTGTTCCCTTCTAATCTCAAAATATTTACCACCAAGACCTCTGGCACTTGAAACAAGTAATACCAGAATCAACCACATTACACTCGACGCCTCCCTAGACCTTTGCGTATGACATCAACGACAATCAACCAATCTTCAAATTTAGAAAACGATAAATGTTTACTTCCTCAAATCAAAACACAAACCACTGAATGGTTGTTCACAGAAGATGCAGTGTTCAATAATTCACCGACCCGACAACAGAAGCTTTCAATAGCTCATGAATTGAAGAATAAAGAAGCCATGCATGATTTTTTGATACGTTTAGGAACAAAACTAAAAGTAGATGGCAAGACAATATTGGCAACTCTGATTTATCTACATCGATTCTACATGAGGATGCCCATCACACAATCGAAATATTATGTTGTTTCCGCTGCTTTGATAATATCATGCAAATTAAACGATAACTATCGTACCCCAGATAAGGTTGCCTTACAATCATGCAACTTGAAGTTGCCACCCAATTCCAAGCCTATTGATGAACAAAACGAAATGTACTGGCGATGGAAAGACCAACTATTGTTTCGTGAGGAATTAATTTTGAGAAAATTGAATTTTGATTTAAACTTGCTATTGCCATATTCAATCAGGGACCATATCTTTAAAAATTATACAGTACCTCGAAATAGTGGCCACGAAAGCGAGGAAAGCGAAAAAGGGACTGAATTGTTTGCCCACCATAAGATAGAAATCTTGAAGTTGACTATTTCTCTAATTGAATCATTATCTGGGTTGCCCATTATTTTATGTTATGCCATGAATGTTATATTTGGCACTTGCTTGGTTGTCACTATTATTGAAGGTAAAAAGAAACTAAATCCTGATTTGAGTATACTGGACGGATTTCTACAAAAATATCTTAATACTGATTCTAATACTTGTTTGAAATGTTTTAAGTTTATTCAAAAATTATTGAAATTTTCTCAGGAGGACGTTCACTTGATGAGCAACAAAACGAATGCGAAGAGATTGTTAGGGATTGGGCTGGATTTATTCGACCAAGTGGCAACGAAAGGTGACTATAAACCAGAAGAGATACAAGAACAAAATGCCAATGTGGAACCACTAGGTCAAGGCAAAGAAACTGTTGAGAATTCAAGCAAAAATGATAATGGTACATCTGACAATCCTAAGTCAAAGAATGTTGATAATGCTGGTCAAACCAATGGAAACTCAACGACATTGGATTCAGAAGAGCAAACGGATGAGAAAGCGTTCAATGGAACGAGCGGCATAAACACTGTTGCACCAGACACAAGTACACCAAGCAAGGGTGATGAATCAAATTCGGTGCTACAGAAAGGTGTAGCTAATGGAAACGATAAGACAGGTGAATCTAACGGTTCAGGAAAGGAAAAATTCGATAGTATGCAAGCTGCTTCTGACTCAAATAAACCACACCTTGGTGACAAGAGAGCATTGGAACACGATTCGCAAAACCTGGATGTGGAACCGACGGCTAAAAGCCATAAAACTGAGTAATCTATGAATAGGAAAACATCTTAATGAACTCACGAGGTTTCATTTCTATTAGATAGTTAGTGAGAAACGATATACGTAAACCCCATTTTTTGATCTTCTGAAATTATACCCAGCAGTTACAGACAAACGTTTGACTGCAACCTGAGGGAGGAAAAAAATAATAATTAGCTAAAAAAAAAGTTACATCATATCTCTCACTCTCCTATCAATCAACTGATCAATTATACTAAAAAAAAGACATATGAGCAATATAACATGGATCCAGACATAGACATATTCAGAGATTTGGACGCCTCATTTATTGAAATTTTCCAAAGAGGTCAGTTCAACCGATACCTAGAGCAACAACGACCAGAAGACCAACTCGCTGGCCAACCAGCACAAAGAGATCGATACCGAAGAAACAGAAGGGGGTACTATCAAGTAAAGTGGTTTTACTGTTACATCCCATTTATAATAATACACTTTGATGTGATTTGGAACGAGTTGTCCTGGTCCAGGATTCGTGATTACGTTTTTGATATGGTTACAAGCACTGTGATAATGGCTGTGAGGGCAGTTCGATTCACAACATTCATCATCGGCTCAGGGGTCTATTTCCAAGGTGTGGTAAGGAGATTATTTGTGTTTTGTGATGTCATTACATTTTCGGACAATTTCATAAGGGATGTGTTTACTTATATACTTCGGGACTCTCAAGAGATATTAAAGCAATGTGAGTTACTTCACCTTCATGATGGGAATGTGATGTATTTCTTGCAATACGATGAGTATAATGCGTTGTCAAGTTGGCAAGTGGTAAAAATGACAATTTATAATCTGTTGGCTGCGTTGGTACATGTCGAATGTGTTGATTATAAGACTTTAAATTCATCAAACACGACAACAACTTGTAAATTGATGACGAACAATTTGGTTTTTAGATTCTCACAAGTACTACATCAATATTTCCCTAGCTTGGATTCATCTTCGCTAAAATTAATCACGCTTTGGATATATATGACTTATGCTCTTGTGGGAGATATTATATGTTTGAACATTTTGCTATTTTTCAGCTATAATTTACTCAACCGGTGTTTGGGTTATAAGCAAGTATTCATAGGACTCAAGGGAATGCTTTGGAATAGTTTATTTAGATATATAGTTTAAGTATACGGCGCTAATGAGGCTAATTGTCAAAAACTATACCCGAGGAAATATCCCTCGCCAAAAAAAAATATATCCATATCCGTACAAGGAATCCATTGTTTGCTGGACCCCACACACTCTGCATTCCGACAATCAATATTAAACCAAAAAAATTTCCACCATGATTTTTTTTTTGTTTTTGATCATCAACTCAACAAGTAAGCAACGATGTCAATTCCTCCATCAATGAAAGCGATTGTGTTCTACGCACCATTTGACGTAAGAACCGAAGAAAGACCTACCCCGAAGATAGCCGATCCAAAAGACGTTATTGTCAAAGTTAAATATTCAGGGTTGTGTGGAACTGATCTTCACAGTTATCGTGGTCATATTAAAGGTCCAGTAGGAACTATCTTGGGTCACGAATTCGTCGGAGAGATAGTTGCTGTTGGTGATGCCATTACCAAATTTGCAATTGGGGATGATGTGATTAGTAATTTCTCGATCGAATGTGGAGAATGTTGGTATTGTAAACATGGATATTCTGGACAGTGTGACATTACCAATACTTTTGGAAAAGTTGGTTTGGACGGTGGTCAAGCGGAGTATGTTCGCGTTCCGTATGCGGAATCTACTTTGACCAAGAAACCAAAGAGCGATGGAGATGATTCTGTGTATGTGCTCATGGCCGATATTTTCACCACTGGGTATTATGGAGTTAAGAAGATTAAAGATTTTCTTTCGATTCCAGCCGCTGAAGGGATTAAACCACAGTCATTTGAAGATAGTACGATTTTGCAATTAGGTGCTGGACCAGTTGGTTTATGTGGATTGCGAGTCTTGAAATATTTCGGATTTGGTAATGTTGTTGTCGTGGATAATGTTCCGTCAAGGTTAGAAGAAGCTAAAAGGCTAGGTGCAAGCAAAGTAATTAATTTTGATACTGAACCCAATGGTATTAAAGAATATATTGAGCAAGAAACGGGCAATGTTGGGTTTGATGCTATATTGGAGGTCGTTGGTTCTGCTGCTGCGCATAAGACCGCATTTGATGCCGTTCGTAGAAATGGGTTTATCTCATCTATTGGAATGGGGCATGAAGCATTTCCGTTTAACGGATTAGATGTGTATTTGAAGAATATCAATATGTCATTTGGTAGATGTCATTCTTGGTCTTTGTTTCCTGAATCTTTGGCGATATTTGAAAAAATGAAAAAAGATTTCGCCAGTTTCATTGATTACACAGCTAAATTGGAAGATAGCAAGGAAGCATTTGACTTGTTTGATAAACACAAGGTGAAAAAAGTAGTTTTTGATTTAACTAAAAAATAGAGAAATCCGGGTAGTGTTTAGTTCTGTAGTTTTTGATTAGCTAATTAGAATTTACATATTCTTGATGTTTTTTTAAAAAATACGTAGTAGCAAAATGTCGAGGGGCATACTATGGCTGCAAAATAAACATTTTTTAAATTAAACTTATGCTCAAAATTTTTACCGAATATTTTCAAAAAATAATCCACCATTTTCTCCACCCCAAGAAATTGACTTGTTTCAATTATTTCTACTTCCAACTAGATGTGACTATTACATTAGGGTGATTCTGCTATCTCCTTTAGCACAAGACGAAGAATACACAGGGTATTATATGTTCCTGTATATAGACACTTCTTCTCAGTGGAAAGTGTCGTGTCCGTCTGTCTCATTTGGAAAATTTTTTTTTATTGACAGTGGATTAAACAGTTCATCAAATCTGATCATACCAGCAGACCCCAAGCATTGTAACTAATTAACGAGCAAAATGTCGCAAACTAACACATTTATGCATTTGGCCAGACCAAATGTAGTAGCACCAGCTGCTGGATCTGCGAATGGTCCGGCTAGAATTAAGATCCATGCCCCAGCAATGTTGACAATTTTGGAAATTATCTCACAACAAGTTTTAAACAAAAGAATCATTGGTACCTTGTTAGGATCACGTTCTGATGATGGGTTAGAGATGGAGATTAAAGATGGGTTTATGGTGCCTATCAATGAGACTGGGGATTCGATTGCTATAGAAGATCAAATTCATAAATCCTTGTACCAATTATATAAGAAGTCACACCCAAAGGATACTGTGTTGGGATGGTTTGGAAGTTCTAATAAGATTGACTATGTTACCAGTTTGATCCATGATTTTTACTCTAAGGGGTTGGATAGAGCATTCCCACATCCTGCTATATATTTAAACGTTGAGTTTGTGAATGATGACAATCAAATTATTGCACCAAAGATCACTACTTATATTGGTGCTGCTGTTGGGAAACCAGTTAATAATGTTCAACAAATTGGCTGGAAATCAACAAATGTTAACAACTCGTATATTTTCACACCAATTCCTAATGAGACTATAAATGCCACAATCACTGAAAAAATCGCATTCAAGAATTTGATTGATTCGAAAGGAGCAGGACAAGGTATAAGTAACAACAATGAATTATCATATTTGAATCAACAATTGAACAAAGTCAGCAACAGTGTCTCTGAATTATTATCCTACATTGAAAATGTCCAAGATGGGTCACAAGATCAAGACATTGAATTATTGAGATTATTAAGTAATCAATTATTGAATAAACCTTCCGTTTTGACTAATGTGGACGAATTGACGAAATTATTTAATAACCACAATCAAGACGTTATTATGATTGAATATTTGACAAAAGCAGTCAAAGATCAAATTGAATTAAGTGCTAGATTGACTGTATCTGCTGAAACTGACAAGAGACACTAAACGGACTAGATTCAGCAGTCTAGGACGAGTTGGATTGTATTTATATATACATATATAGATTTGTACATTATTACTGGTAAATGGAATAGCTTTACTTAATACTTAGATAATCTGTGTAGTCGTGTGAGTGAATTTTGTATCACGTGACTATATTGAGGTTTATTGTTAGTGAATTTTTTAGTGACTTTCTGCATATACTGCGGCTAGTTTTGCATTAACAGTGGGGCGTGCATTATGGCAAGAAAGTTGGCTTGGTAAGGGTTGGTAACAAACCATAACTTTCATCAGAAAAAATTGAAAACAACCAACAATAAAAAACATTTTCTGAGACCAGCACACTCCTTTTGCCGATTATCAACAGCACAATGTTAGCAACCACAACGTTCAAATGAGTCATATCTACTATAAATTCAATGCTCTATCCATTGGAGTCGCTTTCAGGGCCACAGAAGCGGCGGTTCAGCAACTGGCTTTTTGGCACAACATACACTACCTTGGGAGGCCAAAA
>JAKTVG010000445.1:0-30382 GCA_030557085.1 Candida gigantensis
GAGTCTTTGACATTCACTGCGTTGAATTCATTGAGATGTAATAGAAGAGTTATATTATCGGGGACTCCTATTCAAAATGATTTATCAGAATATTTCTCATTATTGAATTTTGCAAACCCGGGATATTTGGGAACAAGAAATGATTTTAGAAAGAATTTCGAAAATGCTATCTTAAGAGGAAGAGACGCTGATGCAACTGACAAGGAACGTGAAAAGGGAGATAAAAAATTAGTGGAATTGTCACAAATGGTTTCTAAATTTATTATTAGAAGAACCAATGATATTTTATCAAAATATTTACCTGTCAAATACGAATACGTATTGTTCACTGGATTATCACCAATGCAAAAAGATTTGTATAATCATTTCATTACATCACCTGAGATCAAGAAATTGTTAAAAGGTATCGGTTCTCAACCTTTGAAAGCCATTGGTATGTTGAAGAAACTTTGCAACCATCCAGATTTATTAGATCTTCCAGATGACATTGAAGGCAGTGAACAATTCATCCCTGACGATTACGAATCATCAATAACCGCTGGGTCAACTGGTAGAAACCGTGAAATTCAAACATGGTACAGTGGGAAATTTGTCATTTTAGAAAGATTTCTTCGTAAAATCAAAAAGGAAACCGATGATAAAATAGTTTTGATTTCCAATTATACACAAACTTTAGATTTGATTGAAAAAATGTGCCGACACAAGAAATATGGAGCTTTAAGATTGGATGGGACTATGAATATCAATAAACGTCAAAAATTAGTTGATAAATTTAATGATCCCAACGGATCAGAATTTATTTTTTTACTTTCTTCAAAAGCTGGTGGGTGTGGGATCAATTTAATCGGTGCCAATCGTTTAGTCTTAATTGATCCCGATTGGAATCCAGCACTGGATCAACAAGCATTAGCTAGAGTATGGAGAGATGGACAGAAGAAGGATTGTTTCATATATCGATTCATATCAACGGGGACAATTGAAGAAAAAATATTCCAAAGACAATCTATGAAAATGTCATTATCAAGTTGTGTGGTTGATGAAAAAGAAGATGTTGAAAGATTATTTTCAGCAGATAATTTACGTCAATTATTTCAATATCAACCAAATACTAATTGTGATACTCATGATACTTTCCATTGTAAACGTTGTAAAAAAGATAAAGGACAATTTATTAAGGCACCAGCTATGCTTTATGGTGATGCTACCACATGGAATCATTTAAATCATGCGGCACTTGGTAATAATGAAGATATGCTAATAGCAAATGAAGCTAATCATAATGATGTATCTTATGCTTTCCAGTATATATCGCATTAAGTAGATTTGTAGTAATAATAATAGTTTTGTGGGGGGAGCAGAAGATCAACCACGGAGTTGCACCAGGAGTTTAGAACCAAGAGGCACAAGAATCAGCCGACAATACATACATTCACATTGTGTATTGCATATTCATTTATTTATTTGGCGGAAAAACTAAACTGATTTGGGTTTTGTTTCCTTCCCCCTCCTTCTTCTCCTTTTTCTCCCCCACATAAAACACATGCACACCCAATTAAAATTGCTCTATAAGTAATCTGTCAATTTTCAACCCCAATACCACAATTCCCCCTTTTTTTTTTCTACCTTTATTCTAACAATCAAAGATATAGAACTATACCATGTCAACTGATATCCCTTCAAATCCAATTCTTATAGTTGGTGGTGGATTAGCTGGTCTTTCCGCAGCACACCAAGCTTACATTCGCGGGGCAAACATTGTGTTATTAGACAAGGAAAGTTTCCTTAGTGGGAACAGTGGGAAAGCTACCTCAGGTATCAATGGTGCCTTAACTCGAACTCAAGTTGATTTGAAAATCCCTGATTCAGTAGATCAATTCTACAAAGATACATTGGCAAGTGCTAAAGATCGTGCGCATCCTGAATTGATTAAAGTGTTGACTTATTATTCTGCAGATGCTGTTCATTGGTTACAAGAAGTTTTTGATTTGGATTTAACTGTTGTTTCTAGATTAGGTGGTCATTCACAACCAAGAACTCACCGTGGTCATGATGCAAAATTCCCAGGGATGGCTATTACTTATAGGTTATTAGAAAGATTAGAGACCCTTGCTGAAACAGAACCTGATCGTGTTGTTATTCTTAAAAATAGTCAAGTTATTGATTTTGTATTGGATGGGCCTAATAAAGTGATTGGTGTAAAGTATAAGAATTTGAAAGATAAATCAAAACATGAATTACTTGGTCCTGTGATTTTGCTGACTGGTGGGTATGCTGCTGATTTCACAAAAAATAGTTTGATTAGAAAATATCGTCCTGATATTATTGATTTACCTTCTACTAATGGTAATCATGCTACTGGTGATGGTCAAAAAATTGTTCAAAAAAACAAGGGACAAGTTTTGGATATGGATAAGATCCAAGTTCACCCCACTGGACTTATCAGTTATAAAGATCAAGATGTTGTTGAAAGGAAAAAAACACCAAGATTTTTGTTTCTTGGTGCTGAAGCATTAAGAGGTGAAGGTGGTATTATTTTCAATTCTAAAGGAGAAAGGTTTGTAGATGAATTGGGTACACGTGATTGGGTTTCTGGAGAAATGAAGAAACAAATTGATCAAGGTAATTTCCCAATACGCTTGGTGTTGAGTGAAAAAGCTGGTGAAAATCTTAAGTTTCATGTCAAGCATTACACTCAAAGAGGATTAATGAGAACTGTTTCCGGTAAAGAACTTGTTCAAGAATTGGGAGGTTCAGAAGATACAATCAAGAAACAATTGGACACTTATAATCAAGCTGCTTCAGGTGCAATTAAAGATCCTTTCGGGAAGAAATATTTCCCTGCAACACCTTTTGAATACTCACCAGATGCAAAGTATCATGTTTCATTTATAACCCCAGTTCTTCACTTCACAATGGGTGGTGTTAAAATCAATGATAAAGCACAAGTTTTTGCATCTAATGATGAACCATTTGAAGGTTTGTACGCTGCTGGTGAAGTCGCCGGGGGTGTTCATGGTCACAATCGTTTGGGTGGGTCCTCGTTGTTAGCATGTGTTGTTTATGGTAGATTGGCAGCAGATCAAGCTTCGAGTTACAAGATGCATCAATTAAGTGATGGTCAGGACTCTTCTGGTGCGAATCAAAGATTGAAAATGATCAATTTACACATTGATCCAAACAACGGTAAAATTGTTATCGACATGGACGGGAATGCGCTGATTAATAACGATGGTACTGCTGATTCTGTTTCACCAGTTGCAAAACAACAAGAGGGTGGTGCTGGCGCGGCTCTGAAAAATAAAGAACCTAAAAAACCAAAAGCATTTACTATTCCTGATAAAGAATATACTGCTGAAGAAGTTGCTAAGCATAATAAACCTGATGATTGTTGGTGCATTATCAAAAATGTTGTTCTTGATTTAACTCCATTTTTGACAGATCATCCAGGTGGTAAGGAATCAATTGTTAATTTTGCTGGTAGAGATGCAACTGAAAGTTTTGCAATGTTGCATGATGACGATTTCATTCCTAAATACGTCCCAAGTTGTGTATTGGGAAGACTAAAAGGTAAAACCCCAGAGTTGCAATTATAAAAAAAAAAAAAAACTAAACTGTATATTTTGATAGGTTATTATTATTTCTTTATATCTTTGTTTTCATCACACCTAGAAAAAATAAAGTACATTCTTTCTTTCTAAGAACTCTCCTCTTCTTCTTCTACAAACTTTATGTATTGATCTTGATCCATTAAAGTTTCAGATTCAGTGATTTGTTTAACATCGTTCAATTTGATATGTACAAGCCATCCTTGACCAGTAGGATCTTGATTCAAAAGACCAGGTTCACTTTCCAAATCCAAATTAGTAGCAATAACTTCCCCATCAACAGGGTAGTAAACATCAGCAGAAGATTTGACCGATTCAACCGATCCAAGAGTTTCCCCCACTTCTGCTTCATCTCCAACACCAGGCAATTCAACAAATGTAACATCTCCTAAAGCTTGAGCAGCATAATGGGTGATCCCGACAAATGCAGAATTGTCATCGTACAAATTGACCCATTCGTGATCTTCGGTGAATTTTGTAGCCACTGGTGTTTTTTCAAACAAATATTTGTAGGCATGGGCGTTTTTGTTGATTGTTTGGAATTTGGTTGGGAATGTGGAGAATGCTCTAATTGATGGGGTAACGAGTCTTAAAGAAGTTGGTCTTAATAATGTTCTAATCATGATGACTGTGGAGGTTAAGCGATGTGTGTATTGATTGATTGTCGATGACTATGGAAAAGATAGAAAAAGGAAAAGTATCAGTATTTATAGCAAGATAAACTTTACTCCAAAGAAAAAAAAAAGCTTACTGTCATTGGACATTGATTTTGACTCCTTTTTTCAGTCTTTCTCTCTCTCTGTCCCATACAACAGAAAAGGTGGAAAAAAAAATATCGAAAAGTTGACTTCTTTCAGATTTTTCA
This sequence comes from Candida gigantensis, assembly GCA_030557085.1. Classification (NCBI taxonomy): domain Eukaryota; kingdom Fungi; phylum Ascomycota; class Pichiomycetes; order Serinales; family Debaryomycetaceae; genus Candida; species Candida gigantensis. Next base: position 4,471 of record JAKTVG010000445.1, read on the forward strand.
AAATGATCCGAGTCACAAGGTTTGCAAAACTTCTGTAAGATGACTACCGGATTGTAATTTTCACTTTTTGTACCTTAAGAAAAGTGGAAATATTCATTTAACATGTTATAGTTACATTGACTAAATAACTACATAATAAAAACATAAAGGGGGAAGAAAAAACAATGATAAAGAAAAGTAGATAGATATAAAAACACCATTAAACAAACCTTAATATAAAAAATAAACCTCTTAAAATGGAGTAATCAAGTACTTTAACTGAAATGAACTGCAATAGGCACAACAATAACTATAATAACAATTATTATACCGAAAATAAGACACATTCTCATCTTGAAATCTTTCCACCACATATCCTTTCTAACCCTGTTTGCACCTCTTCTGAAACCTTGGGCACTGATGGCCAAATTATCAGTCTTGTTCTCAATAGAATCCAATCTTTCACCTCTTTCAGCCACCTTGTTGATGTTGTCTCTCATAATACCAACGGTATCATCAATTTGCTAAACATGAAAAGTTAGTATATAGTCAACACTTCGAAGAAAAAAAAACCATTTCTTAAATACATACGGCTTGAATGGCAGCTGTTCTTGAATTCGACTGGTCTCCAGTGGTTTGGTTTGGGATATATGGATCATATGGTACTGATGAAGACATTTTGTTGTATTCTGTGTATTGTGTTGTCTATGGGACTGGTTGGGGGTTTTTATAATGTAAATGTAGCGTAACAATAAATCTATGGTATGCAAAAAAAAACTAATCTAAAAGTATTGTATGATGAATAATATCTCTTTATTTTGATGGATTAGATGATTTAATGGGGATGATGGATTTTAGTTGATAAATTAAACTTATTTCAACAAGCGTTGATTTGATTTGTTTGATAGGGGCGAGATTATTACTTTATGATCACTTTTTTTTTCTCTTCTGGCTGGTTGTTCACTTGTTTTTCTTTTTTTTCCCTCCTTACTATTGATATGGTGGTTGCTTTTTCTTCCCTAAATTTTTCAATTTTTTATTGTAATAACGAATGTTTAGTAGTTCCGTTGATTCTTTCCATATAAATTATCACACTTCCATAAGAAATAGATCATGATGGTTGGTTGTTGTATACACAGACATGAGAATGTATAAATAGCACAAATGAGGTTCGGCCGGAAATACAACAACTGGACGGACAGAAGAAAAATATAAATAGAAAATCTCGGCTATGCCAAAATATGGGCGGCCAAAAAAAACATGATTAGATAATATAAAGAGAATATCTCCGTCGGTTGGGTCAAATGATCTTTGCCAAACCTTCTGTTTCACTGGTGGACCAAGTGGGATCTGCTTGTTATATATCTCATCTATGACTTTCATCCTTCTAAAACCGCCTGTTCCGATTGCACTGCACCAAATAACTGCAAAATACAAGTTGTGATCACCAAAGTTACATAAGCTTTCTCGCAAAAACTAAGTTATCAAACGTATCCCAGAAATCTCTAAATATTCGCTATTAGCAACAGACATCATACTTAACTTGAAGACACGGGAAACTATTATGTAATCGTACAATATACGTCATGAATTTTTCAGTGGCAAGAGATGTATATAGTCTTTGCATTCTTTTTACAAAAATTCTCGAAGTATACATACATATGTGATAAAAATACAATACAGCCTCCACTTCACCGTCAAATTTATTTGTTCTCGTAATACATTTAATTAAATTTCTGACCGTGTAATAAAAATGTTAGAGGGTGGAGCGTGCGCCACTCAATAATGTTATTTTTTATTTTGGTGGTGCACCTCCAAACACACATACTAGCAACAAAGATTCTCCTAATCTCTCTCTCGTTTTGCTTTTTTTTTCAACACTCACCGACAACAATTCTGCCAACGAAACATTTTTTTTCCATATATTTCACTTTTTTTATTCCTTTTTCCTTCTTTTTGGAAACATTATCTCCACATATATACATTAATAATTCATAAAAATGGACGGTGGTATGTTCGATTCATTAGTTTCTACTTTAGTCGGTGATTGATTGAATTGATTTGGTTTTCAATTTTATCATTGGCAATTGTTTGATTCCATCAAACATTGTGTTCGTACATGGCTCTAAGATTGTCGACAAAAACAAAAATGTTGTTGCACTGTACCAGAATACAGAATTAGGGCTAGAATGTTGAGGAGTGAGGTCTAAGTCTCAATAGAGATGATATTCAGTACTTACTTTTGATTCCACGGATTAATTGCCTCTTGGATCCTTTGCATGATATTTTTAACTTACGATTGCAACTCGTCGCCGCAAGGACAAAAAAATAGCAAAACAAAAAAAAAATTGAACCCTCGTTTCAAGTACCATGTGATTTAACATCCTTTGGTTTATGGAATGGACTTGCATCGAGACCTAACTAACCGGGTTCAATTTATCCTATAATATGTTGTTATTTTAAGGTTTAGTAAGATTGAGATTGCCATTTCCCCCTTTTGGGTAAATTTCAATTTTTTCGACGAACTATGCGCACGTCCTCAAGAAAAAAATCAAATTCCGATTTGACAATCCACGACTGAAATTTTTATTCTTTATATCATACTAACATTATTTTTTTTTTACTATAGAAGAAGTTGCTGCTTTAGTTATCGATAACGGTTCTGGTATGTGTAAAGCCGGTTTTGCCGGTGATGACGCTCCAAGAGCTGTGTTCCCATCTATCGTTGGTAGACCAAGACATCAAGGTATCATGGTCGGTATGGGTCAAAAAGATTCTTATGTTGGTGATGAAGCTCAATCTAAGAGAGGTATTTTGACTTTAAGATACCCAATTGAACACGGTATTGTTTCCAACTGGGACGATATGGAAAAAATCTGGCACCACACTTTCTACAACGAATTGAGAGTTGCTCCAGAAGAACACCCAGTCTTGTTAACTGAAGCTCCAATGAATCCAAAATCTAACAGAGAAAAGATGACTCAAATTATGTTTGAAACTTTCAATGTTCCAGCTTTCTACGTTTCTATCCAAGCTGTTTTGTCATTGTACTCTTCTGGTAGAACCACCGGTATTGTCTTGGATTCTGGTGATGGTGTTACTCACGTTGTTCCAATTTATGCTGGTTTCTCCTTACCACACGGTATTTTGAGAATTGACTTGGCTGGTAGAGATTTGACCGATTACTTGATGAAGATTTTGTCTGAACGTGGTTACACTTTCTCTACTACTGCTGAAAGAGAAATTGTTAGAGATATCAAAGAAAGATTATGTTACGTTGCTTTAGACTTTGAACAAGAAATGCAAACTTCTTCTCAATCTTCTGCTATTGAAAAATCATACGAATTACCAGATGGTCAAGTTATCACTATTGGTAACGAAAGATTCAGAGCTCCAGAAGCTTTGTTCAGACCAGCTGATTTGGGTTTGGAAGCTGCTGGTATCGACCAAACTACTTTCAACTCCATTATGAAGTGTGACTTGGATGTTAGAAAAGAATTATACGGTAACATTGTTATGTCTGGTGGTACTACTATGTTCCCAGGTATTGCTGAACGTATGCAAAAGGAAATTACTGCTTTGGCTCCATCTTCTATGAAAGTTAAGATTATTGCTCCACCAGAAAGAAAATACTCTGTCTGGATTGGTGGTTCTATCTTGGCTTCATTGTCTACTTTCCAACAAATGTGGATCTCAAAACAAGAATACGACGAATCTGGTCCATCTATTGTTCACCACAAATGTTTTTAAGGGAACTAGTACCATTGCAGAGTTTGTATTACTTGTTGTTAATTTTTTTACTACATATATAACATGTTACTTTTAAGATCTTTATCTTCATCTCTATCTCTACATATATATCTTCAAAAATATATATATATCAAAGTAAAAAAAGAAAAGTTTACATTGTGGAGGATGATGTTTTTTATATAATTGTACATTAACAAGTTAGAGTTACATAAAGGCTACACGCGTGCTATGAATCAACTTTGCCCATCGTCTATATTTGAACTTGTATTATTATCTTGCACCTGGTTTTCCTTTACTTGTTTCATACCATCGTAAAAAGTGGACCATAGTCTAGCCACATCATCGAATTCCTTCCCAATTTGTTTCAGTTCATGTAACGATCGATTCAAAGTATCTAGGTTTGTATGTACTTTAGTTAAATTATTGGTTATCTCTTGGATTAATAAGTCCCGTTGCTTTATAAAATATTCATTTCTTGGTGCTGATGTAGATGATGATGCAGAAGATGCTGTGCCTGGTGTGTCGATGGCCATTATGAAGAATCGTATGGAGTTGTTGTTATTATGATGAAATGTTTTGTTGGTTTGTTGATTTTTTTTTTTTGGTACAACAGTCTACGTTTGAACCAACACGTGACTCGCTCAAGTTTTACTTGCCCATACAAATTAACAGGACCTGTAATTGCTGGTTCGATCCCAAAAACAAATTGCAATGCTTTAAATACTGATTGAATCAGATGCTGAAGACAATTAATGTGATCAGCAGACTTGTGTCCTGTGCAATTTATGATTATTTGCTAGTTCCTCTCAAATAGCGACAATTCAGGCCAGTACTGTGAAATCTCTAAACCTGCAACATATCCAATGTTATTTATAAATATTTAAACAATCCTGTTGACGTCACAGTTTTATTAGTCAACTTTTTGCCTTACTGTGGTAGTTATATTGTCGAAGCAATCTTATAAGAATTTCTTAACTCGGGGCATGTGTCGCACGATATTTGTGATAGCGGTTCTCGGTAATTCATAAAGGCAAGATAACTTAAAAAAAAAATCACTTTCCCCCTTTCTTTCTATATAGCAATTGCTGTTTTCCCCTAATTATTATCAAGACAATTAGATCACTTTTATTGCATTAATTCGTGTTAACATCTTTCCAATACATTCACTAACTCATTAGTTAGCGGCACTTCACGATGCAAGTGATTAATTTACTACTATTAGCAATCCATGTCACAGTTACATTAGCATCATTGCATAAACCAGGATATTGTAATACCTATGGTAATTGTGGTAAAAAATCTATATTTGGGAAACCATTACCATGTTCAGTATTTGAACCAGCAGTGGAAGCAAGTCAAGAATCGAAAGATAAATTAAAGTTGATATGTGGAGAAGATTTCGAATACATTTGTTGTTCACCTGAACAAATTGATAGTTTAGAACTGAATTTGAAAAGAGTGGATCCATTGATATCATCATGTCCAGCATGTCGAAAGAATTTTTATGATTTCTTTTGTCAGTTTAGTTGTTCACCTAATCAATCTCAATTTGTTGAGATTCTTAAAACTGAAATCGCAAAAGATACAGGAAATGAAATTGTCACTGAGATAAACCAATATGTGGAACCAGCCATGGCTGAGCAATTTTACGATTCTTGTAAGAATGTCAAGTTTCTGGCTACAAATGGGTATGCAATGGATTTGATTGGTGGAGGGGCAAAGAACTACCTGCAATTTCTCAAATTTTTAGGAGATGAAAAACCATTGTTGGGAGGATCACCATTCCAAATTAACTTTAAATATGAATTACCAGAAGATGAACCCGATATTGTATTAAGAAATGAAAAATTTAGAGATTGTGATGATAAAGAATACAGATGTGCATGTACCGATTGTGAACTCTCTTGTCCTAAATTACCTCATGCCAGGGATTTGAATAAAACTTGTACAGTTGGGATTTTACCATGCTTTTCATTTAGTGTGATTATCATTTGGTCATGTTTTATATTGTTATTAGGAGGATACCATATATATTTGGCAAGATTGAAGAATGAACGAAGAAGATCGATTGTGGATGACGATGATGATGATGAGAGCACAATGATGGATCCTTTCTTGTATGTTGGATTTAGTAAAAATCGTGCCAAACAGTTTCTGCAGACATTGTCTATAAGAATTCAAGATATTTTTGAACGTATTGGATTGTTTTGTTCTAGTTTCCCTGGAATTTCAATTGGAACTAGTTTGACTATTGTGATTTTACTTTCATTGGGGTTGTTTAAATTGAATTTGGAAACAGATCCAGTGAAACTTTGGGTTAGTCCAAATGACCCTGCGTATAAGAACCAAGAATATTTCGAAACCAATTTTGGAGAATGGTTTAGAATAGAACAAGTTATAGTTAGCTCAAAGAATCATGAACCTGTTTTGAATTGGGATGTTGTACAATGGTGGTTTGCCAAAGAATCTCAATTGGAAACAATTGACAGCAAAGTCCCCTTATCCAACATTTGTTTTAAACCATTGGACGAAACTTGTGCTTTGCAATCATTCACTCAATATTTCCAAGGTGACATTGCTGGTCTTAATGAATTTAATTGGAGATCTAAATTGCAGAGTTGTGTTGATTCCCCAGTCAACTGTTTGCCTACTTTCCAACAACCATTGAAACCTAACATCTTATTTGACAATAACGATATTTCCAAAGCAAAAGCATTTACAGTGACCGTATTGGTAAACAGCGACTCTCAGAACCAGAAATATACTGATAATGCTATATCATTTGAACATCTGTTCCAAAAGTGGGCTAAGGACTTGCAAGAAGACAATCCATTTTTGAATATTGCATATAGTACCGAAATATCACTTAAGGAAGAGCTTAATCAGTCATCAAACACAGATATAAGAACAATTGCCATATCATATTTGGTTATGTTTATATATGCCTCATTGGCATTGGGTGGTAAATTACCTACTGCCAACTTGTATTCATTGGTGAAAACACGTTTTACATTAGGTCTTTCAGGTATACTCATTATATTATTATCAGTTACTGCTTCTGTTGGATTTTTTTCAATTGTTGGTTTGAAATCAACATTAATCATTGCTGAAGTTATTCCATTTTTGGTTTTGGCTATAGGTATCGATAATATTTTCTTGGTTGTTCATGAATTACACATCATTACTGAAGTTGAACCAGATACTAGTTTAGAAATTAGGATTTCTAAAGCTTTGAGAAATATTGGTCCTTCTTGTTTCATTAGTGCTATTTTACAAGTATCCATGTTTTTGTTGGCGACATCCGTTGGTATGCCTGCGGTTAAGAATTTTGCATATTACGGGGCTGGGGCTGTTTTGATTAATTTCTTGTTACAAATGACTTGTTTTATTGGATTGTTGTCTTTGGATCAACGCAGATTGGAAGATAATAGGATTGATTGTATGCCTTGTGTCACAGTTGCACCGATTCGATTAGAAGATGATGATGGTGATGGTACGAATGGTGAGACACAACATCTTGAATATAACTTTTCACATTGGATTAGTGAATACTATTCTCCATTTTTGTTAAAGAGAACTACAAAACCCAAAATTTTAACATTATTTGTATTATGGGTAGGTATTTCCTTGAGTTTATTCCCAAAGATACAACTTGGGTTGGATCAAAGAATTGCTATCCCTTCTGATTCTTATTTGGTTAATTATTTTAATTCCGTTTACGAATATCTCAACGTTGGTCCACCTATCTTTTTCGTTGTCAAAGATCTTGATTATACTGAAAGACAAAACCAACAAAAAGTGTGTGGAAGGTTTTCAGCATGTGATGAATTTTCCTTGGCCAATATTTTAGAGCAAGAAGTGAAACGATCTAATGTATCTATGCTTGCTGAACCTGCTTCTAACTGGTTGGATGATTTTTTCAGTTGGTTGAATCCTGATTTGGATGAGTGTTGTCGATTCAAGAAAACCACTGTATTTGATGAAGAACCACAATTCTGTTTGCCCAATACACCACAACGACAATGTCAAGCATGTTATTTTGATCATGATCCTCCATATGATGCAAGTATGAAAGGGTTCCCTGAGAATGATTTCATGTTTTATTTCAACGATTGGATTCAAGAACCATCTGACCCTTGTCCCTTGGGAGGTAAAGCTGCACATGGACAAGCTATTTCACGAACAAGCAAGAAGATTACATCAAGTTATTTCCGTACGTCTTTTGTTCCATTAAGAGGTCAACACGAATTTATAAATGCTCAAGAAAGTGGGACCAATATGGTTCAAGAAATTAAGAAATTGATTCCTACACTTGATGTTTTTGCATATTCACCATTTTTCATATTTTTCACTCAATATCAAAACATTATTTTCTTGACGTTATTTTTGTTAACTGTTGCAATGATCATTATTTTATTTGCTGGTACAATATTATTAAGTTCATTTAGAGCAGCTGGGATTATGACAATCACGATCGTTGCTATTATGATAAATATTGGTGGAGTATTGGCATTATGGTCAATCTCATTAAATGCAGTTACATTAGTCAATTTGATCATTTGTGTGGGGTTTGCGGTTGAGTTTACAATACATTTGACAAGAGCATACTGTGTTCCTAAAGTTGAGATGTTTGAAAATGCAACAGATCAACAAATATACAACAATCTTATTAATATTGAGCCAGAGAGTGTGAGAAGAAGTTCGATTATGAGCTTGAATGCAAATTACAGAAATTCAAAAGCTCATCATGCGTTGTGTACTGTTGGTGGTTCATTGATTAGTGGTGTTACTTTGACTAAATTGATCGGAATTGGTGTATTAGCATTCACTAGATCTCAAATATTTGAAGTCTATTATTTCAGAATGTGGTTATCGTTAGTTGCTATCAGTTTTGTTCACGCATTTGTTTTATTACCTGTGTTGTTAAGTTTATAGGGTTGGTTATTAAAAAAAAAGTATATATGTATATGATTTTATTTGATGTTTAAAATTCTGTTAATATTGGTTAGTTTTGTAGATTTACCTAGAGGGTGTTATTGAGTCACGTTTCATGTATTCTTTGAGTCGTCTACTTACATGATGTGATCGGCAGTAATTTATTTATTTATTTTTAGAATCACGCCGATATTGATGCTGGGTTTTTTCCAAGCTTGGAATTAAAGAATCAAACGTATCGGCAGAGAAGAGAAGAGGAGTCGTTATAGAATAATTCCTTCGATGATGGGCTTAAAGTTGATCTTTAAGGTATCAATAGAGGTATCGCAACCATTCTCGAAAAACTATGATATCATCGACACTATCAAAACCAAGAAAAAATTTTTGCAATAAAGTCGGATAGATTGTCCTAATCTGTAATTATTATCGAAAGGTGTTTTCATTCAATTTATTGTTCGGTGTTAAATGGTTCTTGTGGTGACGATTAACTTATTGACGGGACTTAATGTCCGATGGGGTCTAGAATCACCAAGTATTAAATTAAATTAAACCCAAGCAGCAAGAGGAATGTATAAAAATTCAACGTTCCCCACACAAAAAATATATATTACAGATGAAACCTATGCACCACTAGCCTATTTGTGGTCAAGAGTAGTTGGTATGTGTATGTGTGATAGTCATCAGTTGACGGAGTTGAGTGGTGGTAAAGCAATCAGCTAATATTGACTATACTTTTCACACCAAGAAGCAAGATTAAGTGGGGAGGGGGTGAGAGGGGCATAGATTAGAAAAAAGGGTGTGAACAAAGCAAGTAGGGCAAATGTGAAAGTGCAAAGTTAATCATGTGCTTTTGTTTTGTGTACTGTCAACTCTAAATTGGCCAATCTACTTTTATGCTTGTCCTTGAGATGGAACTTAAATGACCAATGTGTCTAGTACTATTCGTGGGTGGGTGTTTTATAGCTTGAATTTTAGTATATAGGGAGCTAATATTTGAGTTGGTTTTAGTTATATTATTTGCTAAATAGTTAATTTTGAGGAACAATAAGAAACAAAGACGATTTAAACTTTATTAATTACACATACACTCACACACAGACAGACACAATATACATTGCTGTCCGATAGTCAAGCTCAACAGTTGAAATTTCCATGATATCATTATTATAATTGTTAGTTTGGGGCCTTCAACTACAATCATAATCGTCAATTACGTGGTACAGAACGCAAGAGAGCAATAATCAAAACGTTTAAGAAGAAGTTACACATAGACAGCATACTTAAATTAGCAGACATCAGTTTCCCAAAAGGAACAAATTAATTTTTTTTTTTTTTTTTGTTTCTTTGTTTTTCGTTTTTTGTTTTTTGTTTTAGGCTATTTAATTCATTCACAATTAATCGACAAAAAAATTTAATAATACACACAAGAACAAGAGCAAGAAGAACAAGGAGATTAGAGTTAACAACTTCTCAACTTACAATTTTCCTTTCTTCTATTCTATTATATCCAACTCAACTTCACTTATACTTTCTAGTTTGTTAGAGAGGGTTTTTTTGTTTGTCTTTCTCCATTATCACCCTTTTATTTTTTCCAACATATCAGTGAATTAGCATAATACTTGCTATCTACATCAAATGGGTAATAACGCTTCCACAGGGAATTACAACACGTCTGGTCAGAACAAACGTCACTCAGGGACCAACGAGTCCATTAGAAAGTCGACGGCTTCTGTCAACTACAATAATAACGATAGTTTCAATGATAACAGAGTGAGAAAATCAGCAGCTACAAGAAATGCAAATTCTTTAGATGAAGAATTCAGTGATTTGATTTTACATCAGGTTGTTAAAAACTCCAATAATGCACAAGTTCAGACTCAACAGCCAGTGGGTATAAATTCACTACTGCCACAACAGATACAGCAAAATAATCCATCATCATCTGACTGTCATCAATTTAGCAATGATTTAATTGAAGATGAATTTAATGAATTGAATGAAGGGATAGTTGAAACTGAATCAGGATCACTTCTGAGAAATATTATACCAGACCAAGGGTTTGAACAAGATCCAAATTCCACATCATCTAGTGATACTACTACTACCAGCAATGACATGGCAACCGTAACGGATGATATGGATATTGATGAACCATTCCCTCATGATGACGATGATGGTAACATTCTACCAGATAGGTCAACGACTCCTACTCCGGATTTATCAAAAGTCGATTTTACAAAGATAATCAGTCAAAAGCCTATCAGCTCAGATGAGGATGGTCTGGTCGCAAACAATTTTGTTCCGCCACCAGCACAAATGATGTCAGCCGCATCGGTTGCCAGAAATTCTCATACAGTGTCGCCAAATATTGAGCAACAAAAAGCGTCGCAACATAGACAGAGACTGGCCAGTCAACCTACTCTGCTGCCAGAAAACTATAGTTATAGCAACAACTATTCACAGGGTCGACCATCGAAGATGATGAAGACCGAACATCATCATCATCACCACCATCACCATCATCATCAGAATCAGCAACAACAAGTACAACAACAACAAGTACAACCATCTTTGATCCCAATAGAAATCAAATGGGTGAATGTGACTAAAGAGCCAATACACAAGATGTCAATCATAGGTTCATTCTCCAATTGGAGAGATGTCATCAAAATGTATCCATCAACCAGTCACCCCAACGAGTTTGTCACCACGATCAATTTACCCCTTGGAGTGCACAAACTTTTGTATATTATCAATAATGAATACAGAGTGAGTGATCAATTACCTACTGCTACAGATCAAGAGGGGATATTTTTCAATTGGTTTGAAGTCATTGATGATACACATCTTTTTAATCATTCTTCAAATCAACCTAATCATGTTGGTGCTAGTACAGATTATGATGCTAATATCATTAAATATGATGGTACGCAATCTACAAGAACCCCACTTCCTAAATATGAATATCAACAACCTCAACAAGCATCAGCACCTAGACCTGCTGGTAAGTATGATGTTGACAAAATTAATCAAAAGGAAAATGATTTATTGTATAAAATGAGTAAAGAAGCATCATCTGATTTTGAACATATTGAATATGTTGAAGATGTTACTCAACAACAGGATGAATTAGTGACACCTCCTACATTACCATTACCCCCATCTTCATTGCCATTACCAACACAAGAACAAAATATCAGTGGTTCATCATTTGATAACTCTCCTTATCAACAATATGAATTGTCAAATAGTACAAGTTCATTATTACCTGATGTAGCAGCACCAATTGAATATTCATCAGATATACCGGAAATGTTTGTCAATTATGATTATTTCAAATTGAAACCTACAGATTATGAATTACCTGAACCCCCACAATTACCACCTCATTTAAATAATGTATTATTGAACAAGATTTCTTCATCACCAGGTGGTGGTGGTGGTTCTTCGAGTCATTATGGAACTCAAAATTTTCCAACCAATAACAATACTATAAGTAATTTACCACTGAATTTTAAAGATGTTGGATCAGCTACTAGTTCAAGTAGTTCGAATTCAATAAAGAGACCACCGTTAAGAAGAGCAGATAGTTCATATTATGCAAGTAGTAAAGATGCTTATCATTCGCAAATTCCAAATCATGTCATTTTGAATCATTTGATGACTACATCTATTAAAAATGATGTTTTGACAGTTGCTTGTATCACTAGATATCTGGGTAAATTCGTTACTCAAATTATGCATTCACCAGCTGACACTTAGAAGAAGAAGAAGAAAAAGAAGATGGAAGAGGGATCATCTCTCTCTATCTTGGGAGTGGGTGATTTCTCAATTATATGTATGAAATTTCTTGTTGTCTTAATATATATCGATTTCCCAAATTTGATCTTTTTTAAAAAGATTTTCTCATTTATTAATTCATTATACATAACATCATTTACAATTTCGTTATCAAATATATATAATACAATAGCTCTTAAACCTAGCAAAGGAATGATAAAGCAAATAAAAAAATTTTTACAACCATAATACAGCATTATTATAATAATACAAAAAAGCAAGTATAAATAACTTTAGCAACTAAAACAAAAAAAAAAAAGGAACCATAAAAATAAAAAATTTTGATCTAATTGGTATCTGCTGATCTTTGTTTCAATCGACGTTCTCTTCTTAATCTAGTTTGCATCAAACTATAACTTCCTCTTCTAATAATAACTTCCAATTTAAAAGTATCAATTTCAGGATAAAAAACCGATGTATATGAATAAAGTTGTTGAATCAAAGCTCGTCTTTTATCTTTATCGGTATCTCTAATCCATGTTTGATAACCTAATTTGAAATCACAAAAATTGCCAAACATTTCTAATACATTTAATTCAATCAATTTGGTTAATCCAATTGCATATCGATGTAAATCAAGAATTTTCGATAATTCATAAATATTCAACCTTGAATAGTATCTATCATTTTTAACATCCAAGTCTTGGATTTTAGTTCTTGGGTGTTGTTGTTGGTGTTGTTGCTGTTGCTGTTGTTGCTGTTGTTGAAGTCGTTGTTGTCGCATCTCATCATCTTTTAATTGCAAGGTGGTTAATTTCTTTTTTTGAGGTTGTACCCTAAATGGACCCAAATCACCTTGACTATTTGGTCTATTTGGACATTTAGCAGGATGATTCTTTTTGATGTTATAATTTGTAATTTGACCTTTTGTTAATTGAAATTCTGTTTTTTCTTTCAAATGTGTTAATGGAATAAATTTAGTGTTTGAAAGTTCCATAAATTCAGGTGAAAAAGGTTGTGGTAAGATTTTAGGACCAATATCATAAATATCAGTACATGGCCCAAATTTTGACATTAACATTGAATCTTCGTCATCTTCATCATCTGGCGAAGCACTAAAGTGTTTACATTTGAGATTAGCAATAAGATTTATATAACTGTTTCTAAGTCTCCCAAACTTAAACGTAATTGGCATAACCATCAATTTATGTCCATCATGCTTTTTCGGGTTTGAATTTTTCTTTGATCTTTTGCTGATTTTGGTCTTCGAAAAGAATGCTATTGGAGAAGATGTAACGGTATCTCTTGAAATCGAGCTAATGTCTCCAAGTTCTGCTGTCAAGGGCGGTGCATTTGTGTTTCCTTCTAGATTAAGTCGCAGTGTGAGGATTTTGTGTCTTAATATTTGGTTATTTTTGGCTGCAACAATAGGCGAAGATGGAACATGCCGTAACAAATATTCTGTAGTTGGAGAAACCACAGTGGATGATTGTTTTTCAGATCGATCTGCGGTAGTTTCCTGTCTTTCATCACTTCCACTTTGAGTACTCGTAAAGGCTTGATAAGCTTTCAAATAGTCAAAAGGTGGCTGCAAACCTAATTGTTCCTTCATTTCAATGGATTGATTTTCTTGTTCCTTAACTTGCAGGTACTCTAAAAATACATTACTACTAGAACTACCGTATTCAAACATCTGACTAGATGTATTGAGTTCAGTGGCAATCTCCACAGTTTGATTATTTACTAACTCCTCTTCATTTGATTCGGGGTCATCCTGACTCAAAGTTTCACTACTATCATTAAATTCTAACGAATAGGGTTTTCGATTATTATGATTATGGTAATGAAGATTATAAGTAGGATTAGTTTGAGTGTGTTGTTGCTGCGATTGATGTGACAAAGGTTGTTGTGGCCGTGGGGGTGAACTGCAAAATGCAGCAAATCTCTGATTATAATCAGCACCTATTGTACTAATTTTCTCTTGTTGACTTAAAAAGTTTCCTGTAGATTCCAGAACATCCTGTATTAAGGAGGGGTCTAAAAAATGGATCTTGTCAGATGACCAGCAAATTGTTGTTTGTTCTTGGTAGGTAGCAGCGACTTTTTCGTATTGGTGAGCAAATTGATTTTCCATAATCTGCATTTCTTGCAAAGTACCTGGAGAAATTTGTGATTTGCAAGTTGGTGATGCAGTTGTTAGTGTTGTTACTGCCGTTGAAACAGAATTGGATCTTGCTTGACTTACAGATGAGGTTGTTGTATAAGACAATTGATCGAAATCTTTGCTGACCAAACGAGTAGAAGGCAAAACAGTATTTGTATATTCTGATCCGTTGGAAGTTTCTTGTAATTTTGAAGGATGAATTGACTGGTGGTGATTGTTCTGATTTGTGGGAAACGGATATACAAGCAGTACATCATTTCTTTTTCTTGTCTGTTGAATATTGCTTGTTTCGCATCTTTGATAATCATCACTCAGTGGATTATTTGAACAAACTAAGAATTGATTCAAATCAAACTTATTTGAAGTTGATGAAGATAGATTCGGTGTGAAACGATCATCCATTACAAGCCTTTGTTTACCCTTCCTGTATAAGTTTGTGTAATGATGGCAAATAGGAAATCTAAAAAAAAAAAAACCAGACAAGAAAAAAATAAAGGGTATAATTGACAAAAAAAAAAAATACACAGATTCTAGTTAGGGAGTATATGTGGTATTTGTATTTCAAGCGGGACTCGATATTTCAATGTGTAAATGATGTATTTTCTTAATTGATCCTTCTTTTACGAACGTTAGATTCTTTTTTTTTTTTGTCTGGGGGTGGCAAAAGGAAAATAGGGGTAAGCGTTATGGGGAAATGAAATGAAACAAAAAAGTAGAATATAGTCAATCGATACAAGCTGCTCTTTAATAAAAAGAGAGATCTTAATTGAATCTTGGTAAGATCCTGCTTGATTGAATATAATGATTTGATTGAAGTTAGTTAAATGATTAGTTATATTTCAATTGTATTAATTAAGCAACGTAGTTTCTGAATTAAATCGAAACAGAAAGAAGAAAAAAAAAAAGGGGGTGTATAAATTTGGGTTTTTTTTTAATTTTGGCGTCTCTTTGGGTAAACATTTGGTTGTAAAAAAAAAAATGAAGTGTGGATTATGTAATCAAACGTACAGCACAAAACAGAGCAAAAAAAAAATGACCTGGCTGTAAACTAACTGCCTTGGTCACAAGACCAGCAATTATCATTTTAATATATGGTTCTCATTGCTTGTAGGTGGTTTGGGGTATTAATATTTGCCAGGCTTTATCTTAATACATTTGCAACCTGTCAAAGCATATTTCACAGGGTTCGTCTTAAATGTTGCATATAAAACAATACAGTGTGAGATCTAAGCTTCACTAAGCGAGAGAGAGAAAAAATAATAATAATAATAAAGCTTTCTAACCAGTGTATATTTTTAACTTGAAATCTATACTGTCAACAATCAATCTACCCATTCATTTTCTCTACGATATTACTTACAACTTCATCAACAGTATCACGTGAATACTTACTCACCATCAACACATCAATTAGACTCTTGATACCTATATTAATATCATATTGAGACAATTGTGACAACACTTCTTGACGTTCTTCAACAGACATGAAACCCAATTTATCCAACACTCTACCAACTTCTTCAATATGTTTAATAGGAGGAACAGCTATGGCATCGTTGAAACTATCAATCAAATTCATATGTTTAAACACTTGATATTGTGAGGTTGTTCCAATAATCAATAATCTTCTTCCCTTTGGTGGTTTTTTCGTCAAATAAACCATCAATACTTGTAAGATATCATTAGAAAATCTAGGACCAATTGGATTATAATTGATGATATTTTCAATTTTATCAATCACCAAGACATTTAATGGTGATTTATGAACATCACGAAATACATTATCAATCTCTTGAATCTTTCTGAGTTCACCCATACCAACCAATGTTTCTGCTGATAACATTTTAATAAATGGGAAATCTGAATTCAATGCTAATGTAGTGGCAATAGCTGTTTTCCCTACACCTGCTGGTCCATATAATAATATACTTCTCAAATGTTCAGTTTCACTTGATTTCACTACATCAATAATGGATTGTCCTTTTTCAAAAATATTTCTAATTGTTTGATTGAATTGAATGATACCATGTTGTGCTTGTTGAGATAAATCTTCTTCATCTGTACCAAATGCAGGACGGATATCATTCAAAGCTAAAAGGAAATCATCACGAGTAATTTTCATATTGGCAATTGATTCTGGATCAATTTGAGCTAATGCACCTTTTTTAGTGTGACGAGAAATTGCATAAGATTTAGCAGAATTACATAACCCTTCAATTTCTGCACCAGTGAAATTCTTAGTTAATGTACTTAATTCATCAAAATTAACATCTGAATTTAATATTCCATTTTCTGATAATTTTTTGGTATGAATCAAAAAAATATCTTTTCTACCTTTTTCATCCGGTAATGATATTTCAATTTGAATTTCAAATCTACCTGGTCTTAATAATGCAGTATCAATCAAATCCAAACGATTAGTCATCCCAATGACCAAAATATTATTCAATTGATCAACACCATCCATTTTGGATAATAATTGATTGACAACATTATCTCCTACACCAGTACCATCAGATTTCCCTGATCCTCTTTGTTTGAAAACAGAATCTAATTCATCAAAAATAATGACATGTAAATCAGAATCTTCACCTTTTAATTTATATTCAGCTTCTGCATCTTTGAATAAATTACGAATATTTTCTTCTGAAGCACCAACATATTTACTCAACATTTCTGGACCATTTACAATTTTAGGTTCTTTACCATTAAGCATTTTAGATAATTTACGAGCAATTAAAGTTTTACCAGTCCCTGGTGGTCCAAAAAGTAATAAACCTTTACAATGTTTATAATCCAATTTTTCAGCTAATTCTGGAGGTAAAATTCTTGAATTGAAAGCACGACGGAATATATCTTGGAATTCAGCATCTAATCCACCAATACCTAAATCTTCCAATTTAAAATCAGGATTAATGATTTGCTTTCTACGTGTTGGACGATGAGGAGTAGATCCACCAAACATTCTTTGTTTCAAAGTCTTTGGTTTTGTTAAATTAATAACTGATCCTTCATATGGATAAAATGCCACATCGGTAGATTTGATTAAAATCCCCTTTGTTTTAATATCATCTGAATCTTTAAAACTTGGTAATTGATCTTTAGTATTAACATCAATAATTTGAACATTATTAACTCTAATTTGAAAATAAATCCCATTATATTCCATATAAATAACTTGAGTAGGTTGTAAAATTTGATTTTCATAATTTTTTAAAAATAAATTAACCAATTCATCATGATTTAAAGGATTCAGATTAGCTCTACCTTTAGCTCTAAAATCAATCAGTAAATCAATTGCTCCAAGATATTGTTGTTGTTGACCATTATGGAAAATATTATAATTTTCAATTTGAACAGGTTGTCCCAATGACCATTTCCCCCAAGTTCTCATATTATTCGCTAATCCAACAGTCCCTGGACGCACCCTTTCATCTTTAGCAATAGAATAAACAAAAACCCCATCTAATATAACCGGTGTTCTATCAGGCATACTTGTGAAATCTTGAGCATTGACAGCGATACAATTGGCAAGAACAACATCATTCCCAGGTGAGTTGTCCACCATTAATTGTTTTCGTAATGGTTCACTTGCTGCTGGTCTTTGTGGTAATGCGGGTGATTGTGCATGTTGTAAAGGACGATTGTGGGTGATCCTGGGTTGGGTTGGGGAAGTTGGATGATTTGAAACTTTTTGGAATCCTAATTTCTCCATTATCATAAACTAAAAACTTTTGAGTTAATTCTACCGCTAGTGTAGTCTGGAGAAGAAAAGAAGAAGTAATAGATTGTGGTTTTAATCAGTTGCAAAAATTAAAGTTGTAATCCGTCCCGGAATATGTTCGATAAGGATGTTTCGGAAGTGTTTTTCGAGAAATTTCCACTTTTTCTAATTTATCAAGAATCTCCTTTTTTGTTGCCGTCATTGACGGACGGACGTTGAGGTGTCGTTTTCTTTTTCTTGGAGAACAAAAATAGACGTCGTGTATCTTGGTCAATTTTTTACAACCTAATCCAAGTCGACGGGATATAACCTGTTTAATTTCAATAAAGTATATATAAAATGAAGTATTTATATATGGTTCTAATATTAAACAAGCTGTTCAAACGGTGTATTGGAGGTTTACTTTCTATTTTCAACGATCTTGATTCTAGAATTAAGTATAATTCCCCCAATTTTCTATTTTTTGCAAAAGTTTAGTGGCGATTTTTTAACGAATTTTTCACAAAAAAAAACATCACAATAAAACACGAAACACGAATTAGAAACAACGAACACGTAATATTTCTCTTCTTCATCCCTTTCAACATGCTCAAGCATAAACCTTTCTTAATTGAACCTTTGCAAAAATCACCGCCAACTCTCACATCCACCCCCATATATTCCCAGTCCAATTAGTCTACATTTTACAATCCTTTCTTTAAGAATACAGTTCAATTTCAGTAATCTCACTATCAACCACTAATCCATTCTTACCTTCCTTAATATCCTCAAAGCATGCTCTTCCGGTCTTGCGCAGAATAAACTGTGCTTGATTCGAATTCCAAGTGTGTGTTGTTCCCGATGTTGGAAATCTGGCAAATCTCTCCCTCCCTCTCTTGATCCGCCCCCATTGCGCCACCATAAGTCACGTGATTGATTTTTTTTTTCCCAAACAAAAAACCAAAAAAAAAAAAAAAATTAAAATTTTCAATTCTCTCGACCACTATATTTAACACCCTTGTGGTAGCACTATTAATAAAAAGAACTATAAATGATCCACAGTTCAGTTCAGTTTTTTCAGTTTTTATTTGGAAACGATTCTACGAAATTGAGTTGTAGAAATGGTTGAAAATTTCAATTTGTTATATTATCTCTTCTTCTAATCTCTCACATCCACATCCACATCCCGTATATTTTTGTTTTTTATCTGCGCTTACATCATCCGTATTTCATTTCTCCGCAAAAAAAAAAAAACTCCGCTGCTACCAAGTGCGCATCAAACCTTTCTTTTCCGGAGACCACACATCTCCACGATTCAAAAAAAAAAAAATTTTTTTTTTTTTCTCTTCAGCAAATCAAATCGAAAAAAAAAAATTATTGCGAAAAAAGTATTTTTTTTTTGTTTGTTTACCTTTTTGTTGCTGCAGCAAAATTGATTTTTTTTTTAGCAGCCGCAATCGCAGCCAATTCGGACAAAAAAAAAATGGTGGTAATGAGCAACATGTCTTCCCAATTAGGAAACAGAGTTTGATCTTTTAGTTTTTTCCCCCTTTTCTGCGTTTTACTGCATATAAAAACAACCAACTAAACCACTACTGAATATATTTATCACACTCCACAAATCATTCTTATTATACAAACTCATTTAATAACAAACAAAACTATACATTTATATATATACTACCAAATTCAGGAACAAAAGAAATTAACAAAAAAGGACTGTAATTGTTACATACACATACCCCAATCAAAATTATTGTTTATAGGCAAGCAATAGTATTTAATCTTAGTACGGGTTTTCTTTATATTTTTTTTATTTTATTTTTTTTTGAATAAAATGAATAAAGGGGGAATATGGAAATATCTTTTTCTTTTTTTTTTGAATAACAAAATCAAAACTAACCAAAAAAAATATAAATCGATTTAAAAAATAAACAAACATAAATTATACAAAATTGACCAAAAAAACTTGAAAAATGAAAAGAAGACAAAACAAAAAGGGGAAAAATACTTAAGAATATAAAATAAAAAAACACAAACACACAAAGGAAATGGAAGGAAAAGGAGAAAAGTTAAAATATGTATAGGAAATTGAATATATTCTTTTTTATCAAAATTGAAATGGGTGTAAATATCTCACCAATTGTTTGATCCGTAAACTGTACCACCCCCAAACGAAGATGTAGAAGACCAAGAAGGATTATGAGAATGGTTATTGTACATGTTTGGTTGTAATTTCTGTTGTGCTTGCTGTTGTACTTGCTGTTGTTGTTGATGATGATGCAATTGTTGTGGTTGCTGTTGTTGCTGTTGTTGTTGTGCTGGAATTTGTGGAGGCAATCCCATATTATTGTAGAAATGTGGTGGCGGTTGCATAGGAGGAGGGGTATAATTTTGTCCAACACCAGTGGTATAATGTCCCATTGATTGACCTTGTTGATGATTCATTGATGAAATCGATGATTGGGGTTTATGAGCGGCGTTTGGATAAAACCCTGGTCCTCCCATTTGTGGTGGTACAGCAGCAGCAGCACCATATTCATTATTGACAACGTAATCACTAGCATAAAATTGGGAATTGTTATTTCCATTCATGTTGATTAAAGAATTTGATGCAGAATTATTATTAAAAGGTCCAGTACTAGTACTACCTGATTGAAATGATGTTACAGAATTATTCACATTATTTTTATTGTTGACATTAAAATTATTATTATTAGAATTGTTGTTGTTGTTATTGTTGTTGTTGGCATTGTTATTGTTGACATTAGCAGCATAAAAATTTGTTGGTAATGAAAAATTCCTTTGTTGAGAATTCATTTTTGAAAAATAGTCATTATTATTGTTATTACCACCACCCATGACAATTCCGACACCAGCTGGTGATGAAGTACTGCGGTATGATAAAGGTAGTGGCTGTTGTTGTTGTGATGGTGGCTTTTGGCAAAATTCATTCACTATGAACTCACCATTGGCATTCATTTGTGATTTTCTATTCATCTTAGCCATAGTAACCGATGTATTAGCATTGTTATTTAAAATAGTATTAATCTTTGATTGAATACGTTTACCAAAACTTGAAATGATTTTGCAATTTTGAAACCAACATTTGATAATAGCAACTTGCAATTTCAGTTGCAGTTGGAAAACATCTTCATGTTGTTGTTGTTGTTCTGGCAAAAGCAATGATAATTTGTCAACATTATTGTTGTTATAGTTCACTTGTGGGTTGACCATGATATCAATCATTGTTTGTATAACGTAATTTCCATAAGGATCATTGATCAACACATTCAAATCACTAATCAAAATAATATAAATCAATTCAAACTTCAAATTTGCAAATGCTATATTCACGGATTCATTTGTATAACAGTTTTTCAAAAACTTTTCAACAACATTAGAACTGAATTTTAAGTTACATAAATTTGAAATACCAAAATTGATAAAGTTTTGAAAAATCTTGAAATTAATGTCCACGGAATTAATTGAAATTAAATACTGCAACACATAGTTACCAAATTGATCATTGATTAACAACTTGAAATTTTCAAATTTCAAAATAGCTCTTGAAAATTCTCCCAATTGTTGTAAAGTAACATGATTAAGACACTTTTGTAAAACACAACATCCGTGCTTATGAGTGGCAACAATATATAAGTCATCAATAATTGAATCATAAATAAATTGACAATCTGGTGGTTGATATTTGTTCAAAATCTTCTGAATGACATGATTACCATTAAGATCTTTGATTAACTCAATAATATAAGGCTTCAAGCCATTAATTAATAAACCTAATTGACGAGAATTATTCAAGCTGTCAATAATCTTTTGCAATGCTCTTGTACCATGTTGATTGATTGAAATTTGGAATAAGTTGTACTGTAAAATCTCCATCAACAAATCTAAATTAGATTCATCACAATATATAATCAATTTTTGAATCAAGTAATTACCAAATGGATCAATAATCAATTCATACATGTAAGGATAGATTTGGTTAAAGATAATGTCAAAATTTGCTAACCGAACTTGATAGTTTGGAACCAAACCCTCATCAATTTTCTTTTGTAAAAATCGACAACCATATTGATCTTTAGCAAGCTTCAAAATTTCCAGTTTCAATTGAATCAATGGTAATTTATTAATAGAAGTAAGATATTCTTTGTCGATTTTCTGTGGAATTCTAATCTGAACTGTGTCTGCAGTATTGTAATCAGAAGGAGTAGATACTGAAGAACTAGATGTACAACCACTAGTTGCAGAGCCAGCACCAGCACCAGCAGATGCATTCTTGATGCCTAAATTTTCTGTTTCCAAAGTAGCAACAACTATTGTAGTAGGATCAGAACCACTAGGTGTAGGAGAACACCTTGAACCATTTGGGGTGACATTAAACATAGCAGAAGCCATTGACTTGTTCATCATATTTTCTTTGTCATCAGATGCCCCACCACCATTTGAAACAATTTGTTGATTGAATGGATCAATTAAAGGTGTTGATAAGACTTCATTGTCAATGGAAAAATTTGGCAAGTTCAAATTTTGATTCAACTTATTTGACGAGTCCCAAAGAACAGATTTGCTGTTTGAAGTGGCATGACCCATTTTGCTGCCCTGGAAAAAACCACCACCAATACCACTGTTGGACAAGTTACGGGAATGTAATGCTGATTTTGTAGCCGAGGATGTGGATGCAGGAGTGGCAGTTGTAGCTGGAGTTACCACAAGTCCGGGCTGTTGGGATAAATGAGTCTGTTGTCCTTGCTGGGAGCCACTTGAACCCGCACCCCCACTTACACCCGGTTGTTGATGAGGGTTACTGCCACCATTATTGGCAGAGGAATGGTTTGGAGGGGTAGTAGGTTCTATAATTGAAGTTATTGAGTTGATAGAAAGATTGTGGGAATGATGTGGTGGGTGATAAAAGTTATTTTGTTGGTAGTAATGTTGCTGTTGGTAGGACATGATGCCCAATTATAATTCCCTATGTGTGAAATAAAAAAAAAAAAAAGAAGGAAAAGAAAAGAAAGTAACAGAATATGACAAGGAATATTCTGCTTGTGGTGTGAACTGATGTGGTTGGTTGATAAATATATGAAAAAAGAACTTGTAATAATAAAAAATATAATAGTTAAAGCCAACTAGAAATTAATACAAGTAAAAGTAAAAAAAAAAAAAAATTCCAATTTGTTGGTGAATGAAAAGAATGTGAATAATAAAAATGTGATAATGGGAATGATAAAAAATGCACTCTCTTTTTTTGTATGGGAAGTTTTTTTTTTGCTCCGTTTGATTATGTGAAGGACAATTATTAATTTAACCTTTGAATATTGTTATACTTTGTAACAGAATCAAATCAGATGTTGTATGGGAAGGTGGGTGGGTCTGTAGGATGAAGCTGACTTGGATATATATATATATATACACACACAGATAGATTATAGATCTAATAACACAGTGTAGTATATATGGAATGGATTGACTAGTATATAAAAGAAGCCAAGGCAGCACAAGGGGAAAAAAAAAATATGTGTGGGTAACAATGTATTGTGAGCACACACTTAGTATGGGCACGGGTAGTGTGGTTGGGTATAAAAAAAATTTATCACCGGTTATAACACTGCACTGACAATTATACAGTACTATACTTGGAAATATATTTGTGGAAACTTTCAACAACTTCTATTAACCTGAGTATAACAACACTTCAAGTAGTCTTGTTAATATGGAGAATAGATGGATTGATAGGAAATGATATATCAACCAATTAACAAGTGAAAAATTGGAAACCTTTGAAAGGGGGACAAATAAGCGGGTTCAATTAATCTTAGCAGCAAAAAGAAAACGGGGGCACTAAAATTTACTCTCTCTCTCTCTCTTCAAGAAATCTATGGGTACAACAGTTGATGTAGGATTGATGTATTCTTCTGTTTGCAATAGGTGATATCCAAGTGAAGAAGAAGTAGTAGTGGTAGTAGTAGTGACTAGTATGATGGGAGTGAAAAAGGGAGAAAAGAAGAAGAAGAAGTGAAAAGAAAAAGGGAAAAGTAAAAGTAAAAGTAAAAGGAAGCCAAAAGAGAAAGAGAGACAAGGAGAATTGCAGAATTACTAACAAAAAAAATTTATTTGTATTTGATCAACACAACACAACAAAACACTAAACCAAAACCAAAATCAAACCCCAAACCCGAAACCCAAACCCAAAAACAGAAAAAAAGAAAAATTATGCTTACTAAACTGAACCGACACACACAAAAGATATCACCAGCAAGACAGAAAAAGGTCAGAAACACCTATTGTATCGTCACAGGAAAGGGATCAATCAAAAGGAGACAACATTATAAACAATACAACTTGCTAAGATATGAAACTATCCAACCTATAAACATTTTTGGTGGTGTCTTGTATATTTTTCAGATACCCTAACAATTCTGATGTGAGTTCATGCCCAAACACCTGTGTAAACCAAAGAGCATATATTATTAATCTTTCTCAGTGGAAAAATGTCAGTTGTGTGTGTGTTCTCTGTCGAACTATGTCAAGTACATTGACATCATCATCATCAACCAGAAGCACCAGCACTACTCTCATCCGAGAAGCAATACGCGCAACATCACCATTTTTGCAAGGACATGGTTTGCAGATATATCAAGTTTGCTACTTAATTAATTAATTGATTAATTCTGGTATGAATCAAAAGAAAGAGATCTTGAATTGGAAACAATTCAGGTTTAGTAAGGGTTCGAAATGTCTACACTGTCTACGACATCAGTCAGAATAAAGTACATACAAATGTCTTCTCTCTCTTTCTGGTCCATTTTACATGATGTGTCTGAACCACACATAGTGTGTCCATGCAGGATTTCTTTTTCTTTTTCTTTTTCTTTTTTTCATTTTCATTTTCATTTTCGTCTACGATAAATACATCACCTTTCTTATCGGGATCAGAATCTTATCGGATTTAAAAAAGAAGTTGATACCACACTAAGAATCATCGAGACTACTCTTTATCGACAAGATTATAACGTCTTTGTCTGCTTGCAAAAAGTTATATACTAGTGGCACCTTATTATTGATTGAAAAGCAAAGTGGAATTTCAGTTTCTTATGGTATTTCTTATATGCAAACAGGATACGTTTTCGTAATCCTGTTTTTCACATTTCAGCGTATTTTTTTTTTTTTGTTTTTTGTTTCGATGCGTTTTTGAGACTGTCTTGAGTGGACACGATTAGCAATTATCTATATCATAGGCTTAATAGAAATGGTAGCCAATTAAAGTTATTTACATATACTACAAACAATGTATCGACAAGACATTTCATTTCATTTCAACAAATAACAATCATCATCCCACAATCCTACATTTTGTAAATCCTTAGAAAAAGGAAGTAATATAAAAAGAAAATAGGAAGCAAGGCAATGTGTAATTTTTGGAGAAGAACAACTAATGAAATACACGGTGAATGAATGGAAGTGGCAATTACAATCTAACAGCAGTACCTTCTGTTTCCTATATCCAAGGATCTCCCTTCTTGTTTTGCTAATACTGCCTCGTAACCTTTGTATACTAGAGAGACTCAATTGTTCTAAGTACT
>JAKTVG010000446.1:0-29725 GCA_030557085.1 Candida gigantensis
GCAAACAGAGTTGCTTCAGAATCACTTGAAAACCCATAATCTCCACTTTCTCCACCTAAAGAAAGTAATATAATCTTCCCTTGATCTTGACACGATTTAATATCCGTCCCAATTTGTGAACAATGTAATGTGCCATCACTAAATGTATCACTACATTGATTGGCGAAATTCAACAGAAGTGAAGGAAACCCATTAAGGAACGAAAGGATGATGATACTGGCGGAACTGGATGAACAATAGTCACCTAAGGATTGTTGGTCTCCCCCAGCATTTTGTCCCCAGTATGCTGCTATGTTGGATGCCGACGCTATAAGGGATATCCCAAGTATTATCAAAATTTTGGATATCATTTGTGGGTATGAAAAGGTTTGTAGTTAACCAAAAAGGTGGTGGTTTTTTTGGATGGTAGCAGGGTATATACATTATATAAGATGAGAATGAAAGGGGGGGTGCAAGAAAGTTGTGGAGACGGGAAGGACATGTTAAACATGTTGCCGAAATTGTTAAGGGATTTGAGAATACGGGTGCCAATTCTTTTAAAGTTTCAAATTTGCAATATTACTGTATTAGGAAGCGATGGTATATGTTGATGTGGGTTTTTTCCGGCGACGCAAAATCAAGAAATCGAAGAAAACCGAAAAACGAAAACATGCACAGCGACTCCTTCACAATTTTTCGGTGGTGGGTAGCGAGATCTGTAACATGGTACTATTTTTTTTTTGTCGCGTCACGTATCTTATGTGTCAACAAAAACAAGACATTTCTTCGTAACGGTTGTTTACATCCTACTATATTTCTTGTCTTTAATATATATCTTCAATACCGCGTTCTTCGTATCCTTCTTGTTTGATCACCAAATCATCACACTCAATCAATTTCACATAAACGTTTTTTCTTTTGAAGATTTACTAATAAGCCCGCCGCCTTCTTATTTTTTTTTTGCAACACTTTTTTTTTTTTTTCTTTTTTCCCAATTAGGTTAGTAGACTGTGGGTTCTATGCAGGATCCACAATTATTAGGACATTAAAATCTCGGTTAACTTCCTGAATAGGATACATAATTAACAACCCCCATTGCTCAGTCCAAACCAACCAAACGTCAATGTTCAGATATTTCCTGAATAAACATGTATTTCAGTTGACCTTTCAACGTTAGTCTTCTTTGGTAATAAAATGGGTATCCTAATATCCGTGCAAGTGTATTGGAATCATGGTTGAAATTTTCAGGTGCCTGGCATATGTAGAGTATTCTTATTGAGTTGGTCTACCCTTTTGTTACTATACATTTGTCTACGATTCTGGAAGAACAAATATCTCTTGTTCCTTGGTAGATATATACAATGATTGTCAGACAAAACCACTTGGTGATAACAATCTTAGCTAAAGTGCTCTCTTCACTTTCTACAAAGCATTGTTAGTTTCTCTGTGAATGTTGAGCAGGTTGTGAATTAAGTAAGCGCATTGAATTAATAAGTTAAGTGGGTTGTGTGGGTTGTGTTGATATATGTAAATGACTTGGGCTATTTGTTGGTTGATAGATGTGAAGATATTATAATCACCAGTGCGTGCCAAAGAAATAATAAAATAGGACCACAACAATCTTTGCTCTTACAAATTCATTTTGGGGGGAAAACTTCTCACAACCCAATAATCAAAACACAGAGAAAAAATATACACAACTCAAATAATACTTGGATTTTTCATCAATACTCATACACATCATCATGCCCACATTCCCTGCTGGACAATTATTGTGTGGAGGGTTTGAAGGCACCACCGTCACCCCACAAGCTTATCATCTAATAGTCGATCATCATGTATCAGCCATGATTCTATCTCGAAAGAATGCAGTCAATGTAGAACAAATGTCAAAATTAATCAAAGATCTTCAATACATCGCCATGACCCAAGGAAGATACAAGTACCCTATCATGTTTGCTATTGATGAAGAAGGAGGAATGATGAATTCTTTATTTGACCCGGAGTTTGTCACCCAATGTCCTGGAGCAATGGCATTGGCAGCTACAGGTGATCCTCAATTAGTTTATGAAATCCTGAAAGCTATAGCCATTGAAATCAAAAAAATTGGATTTTCAATCATATTAGGTCCAGTATTGGATGTAGTCACTAAATTTTCCCATCAATTAGTCGGAGTACGGAGTTTTGGTACAACCGTGGAAGACGTCACAAAATATGCCCATATGTGTGCAAAGGGATTACAAGCTGGTGGGTTATTTACCGTGGGGAAACATTTCCCCGGTATTGGAAATGCAAATGTTGACTCATTGTTGGATTTGCCAATGATTGGTGATACTTTGGATCAATTGAGACGTACAAATGTGGTTCCATTTGCAAAATTAATCGATGAAGGAGTTCTTGATGGGATAAGTGCCGCTGGTTGTGGGGTTCCAAATATCAGCCCGGATGAAACTCATGCATGTCTTTCTCCTTTGATTTTAACTCAGTTGCTACGACATGAATTACAATTTGATGGATTTGTCATTAGTGAATGTTTGGAAATGGAAGCTTTATACCATTCCTTTGGGCTAGAACAGGGGGTGATTTTGGCTATTAATGCCGGTTGTGATTTAGTAATGGTATGTCATGATATGGATTTACAAAATGAAGCTATCGATTCAATCAATAAAGCCATTGCAAATGGGAATTTGGATGAAGAAACTTTTTTAACCAGTCTGAAACGAGTGGAAAATTTACAACAAAGATTACCTAGCTGGTCACAAATTTTCCCCAGGGGGGAACTTTCAGCAAAGCAATTACCAACATTGTTTAAGAATGAATACCCAGGGATATGGGAACAACATCAAAAGCTTTCATCTTTAGCTTATCAAAAATCCATCACATTGGTACGTGATTTCAATGGGACCTTACCTTTGCCAAAACATTTAAGTTCTAACCAAGTTGATTCTATTTTGTTATTAACTCCATTGTTGAATCCTATATATCCAAAAGACAAGTCAAATACAACACGATTATACACTGGGGAAGAAGTGTTTCAGAAATTTGGCGATAGCTTATCAAACCACCCCATAAGCAAAACAAAATCATATAATGTTCTTCATACTTCATACACAGCCAATGGGTTAACTCCATTACATGAATCTTTAATTGAACAATCCAAAATAGTTATTGTTCTCACAAGTGAAGCAAGTCGAAACATGTATCAAATCGGGATAGTTAAATATATTTCAATTTTATGTGGAGCCAACCCGGTGACATTTAACAACAATCTGAATTCTTCAACACAATCTCGCAAACCATTAATTATTGTGGCTACACTGTCACCTTATGATTTTTTCTATAGCAAGAGCATTGGAAGTTGTTATTTGTGTTGTTATGATTATACAAACAATGCTTTGGATAAATTGGTTTCGGTATTAATGGGTGATTTTGAACCTGAGGGTTGTGTCCCTGGTGAAAAGAAATTCCAGTTGCGAAATCATAGGAAATCACTTGAAGACACATCATCATCAAAACTTATAAATGGACCCAAGAGGAAATGGTTAGTTGATGAATTTTCAATGGATAGAGATTGGAATAGTTTAGTAAAATTATGGAGGACCAATACAAATGATAACGATGGGCATAACAAAGTTGATTATGAAGATGATCGATTTTATAAACGATTGGGAGGATTATTAAGTTCAACTAGCAAGTTTCAAAAACATTTTGTTGTTCGAAACTCATCTTTAAATATCATTTATGGGATAGTTTTAACTTGGGTGGATGAAGAAAACAAAGGACATATTGTATATATATTAGTTGAGAAATCCAAAAGACTACAAAGTATTGGGAAAAATTTACATGCTAGAGCAATACGATACTTGATGAATGAAAAAAAATGTACACAAGTGATATTGGGTAGTTCATTCCCATTGATTGCATTCCCTGATAATATCGGCAACAAGGGAGATTTGTTTTTCAATAGTGTAGGATGGAAGAAAGAACGATCATCCATCAAGCATGTAATGGTCTTACTGGGAATGGATCAATGGCTGGTTCCACAGAAAATCTTACAAGAAATCATGATTGTTGGTGTTAGATTTGATATCTGTACCGAACCTAGTAAATTAATGCAATTGGTAGATCGAAACACAACAACAAATAATAAGAAAAGTTTATATATTGAAGCTGTGAAACATTTGAAACTTAATTCACCACATGAAGTCAAAATCATTATTGCATTAGAACCAACTACACAAAATGTAATTGGTAGTATAATTATCTTTACCAATAATTCCCAATTATCCAAATTCTACCCCTTTATCGATGAATGTATGGGTAAACAAAGCACACTGTCGTTGATAGGTGGTATAATCGGTCCAATAATCGATCCACTGTATTCAAACCTAACAGAGATATTCAAGTATGGTTTAATCTGTAGTGCAATTACATTTTTGAAATCAAGTTTGAATGATGATACAATGACTAAATGTATGATGACTGATGTAAGTGATGATAAGTCAATGCATGGAATTAAAGAAATTGGTTTTGAAATATGGAAATCTTATTATGATTATTATGGATATAATAACGAATCGAAAGGATTAGAAAATAATATATAGGTTCATGTATACGTATATTTCATACATCCGATAAGAATAATATTTGTCTGTATAATTATAATCACGTGGCTAATTAAAAAAAATCTCACTAAAAAATTTTTTTTTATTTTTTCACTATTGTCGCACGACTGCTATTTTCAACCGAGCGGAAATACACAAAAGAATCCCGGGCTCACATGATGATCATGATAATCTCGTGATAATCTGGGGAAACAGAACAATTATACAGATGATATAATAACCTCATTTGATAATATCAATATTGGTTACTTTACCAAATGTTTGGATAATAATCAATGTTATAATACATTTATAAGTGTCCCGGAGGTTAGTTTAAAGTATCGGAGAAAAAGATTGTAAGAGATCAAGAATATTTTTTAAAGTATAATTGATGCAAAATTTTACCAAAAAAGTACAAGACAACAATTGGACCAAAGAACAATTAGTAGACATTCATTGTTGACTTGACACACGTCCGGCTGGCTTACTTCGGAAAAACACTTGTAAGTTGGTTCCGGGAAGCTTAGAAAAGGAGGGGAAGAGGAGGTATAGAAAACTTTAAACTGGTTAGGATTTTCTCTCTCCGCAACTCAACAAAAAGGAAGAACTGGTTGGATACATCATCAAAATAACGTCTGGAATTGAGAGATCAACAGGTAGATCGGATAATTACGCGTGTTCTGTGTCTTTTCTCCTATTATCACACGAACAGAAATTAAAAAAAATCCCTCGAGTCACAAAAGGTTGCTTTGATGAAGTGGAATAACAACCCAGGGAACAAAGAACAAGAAAAAAAAATAAAGAACAAGAACGAGGCAAGGCGAAAAGAGACAAAGTGAGAGTCTAGATCATGCAATTCAATGCTTCGCTTCCTTTCCTCCTTCCTTTTTTTTTTCAATACTCATCTCAATCCCTTCTGTTAAATGTCTACCCTTTTCATTTCAACATCTTTCCTCTCATCATTTGATCTACACACCTCCCAGGCGTATGTCTAAAATGCCTTTGAATTGATTCAACTCTCATTTGTTGGAAATTTGATTTGCCGTGTCACAGAATATTTCACATATATATTTAATTCGCGCAAAACTTCCGTTTCCCCGCACATTAGTAAAAAAAAAAAAAATTTGTACTGGTTTTTTTGTCCCGGGACCGAGCGGTAGCTTTCGGAACAGTCTTCCTAATAATTCCTAAGTACTGGAAAAAAAAATTTTGTATACCCCAGATTTCATGTTGCTATACCATAGAAAAGTCTCACACACATTCATGTGCGTCCGGGACTATGGATGTAATTTTTCAATTCCACCCCATATTACTAAAAATAATAATCTCTTGCTGTTGTCCTAAAAAGAACTATATAAACACCCTTGAATTCCCTCCCTATTTCTACTTTTCATAATAAAATTAACTTTTTTTTGTCTATTGACTAAATACTATTCAATTAACAATATATTAAATATGGCTCCTCCAACCGCTGTTGAATCCTCAATTAATTTTGAAGGTCACCCAACTATTAAATCCAACCAAGATCCATTGGTTAAACAATTATCTTTAAAAGAAGACACTACCATTAGACATAATGCTCCACCACCAACTTTATATGAAGATGGTTTATTAGAAAAAGGTACTACCATTTCTTCAACTGGTGCTTTGATGGCTTATTCTGGTAAAAAAACCGGTAGATCACCAAAAGATAAAAGAATTGTTGATGAATCTACTTCTACCCAAAACATTTGGTGGGGACCAGTGAATAAACAAGTTGATGAATTAACTTGGAAAATTTCTAGATCAAGAGCTTTGGACTACTTGAGAACAAGAGATAAGTTGTTTGTCGTTGATGCTTATGCTGGTTGGGATCCAAGATACAGAATTAAAGTTAGAATTATTTGTGCTAGAGCTTATCATGCTTTATTCATGACTAATATGTTGATTAGACCAACTGATGAAGAATTGGCTAACTTTGGTGAACCAGATTTCACCATTTACAATGCTGGTCAATTCCCAGCTAATATTCACACTAAAGGTATGACTTCTTCTACTTCTGTTGAAATTAACTTTAAAGATATGGAAATGGTTATCTTGGGTACTGAATATGCTGGTGAAATGAAGAAAGGTATCTTTACTGTCATGTTTTACTTGATGCCAATTAAACATAAGGTTTTAACTTTGCATTCATCTTGTAATCAAGGTGTTGAAAAAGGTGATGTCACATTATTCTTTGGTCTTTCCGGTACTGGTAAAACCACCTTGTCTGCTGATCCACATAGAAAATTGATTGGTGATGATGAACATTGTTGGTCTGACAATGGTGTCTTTAACATTGAAGGTGGTTGTTATGCTAAATGTTTGGATTTATCCGCTGAAAAAGAACCAGAAATTTTCAACTCTATTAAATTTGGTTCTATTTTAGAAAATGTTGTTTACGATCCAGCTACTAAAATTGTTGATTACGAAGATTCATCAATTACTGAAAACACTAGATGTGCTTACCCAATTGATTTCATTCCATCTGCCAAGATTCCATGTTTGGCTGATACTCATCCAACCAACATTATCTTGTTAACTTGTGATGCTTCCGGTGTCTTGCCACCAGTATCCAAATTAACCAATGCTCAAGTCATGTATCATTTCATTTCTGGTTACACCTCCAAGATGGCCGGTACCGAAGAAGGTGTCACTGAACCACAAGCTACTTTCTCTGCATGTTTTGGTCAACCATTCTTGGTATTGCACCCAATGAGATATGCTCAACAATTATCTGACAAGATTTCCCAACATAATGCCAATGCTTGGTTATTGAACACTGGTTGGGTTGGTTCATCTGCTGCTAGAGGTGGTAAGAGATGTTCATTGAAATATACTAGAGCTATTTTGGATGCTATTCATTCTGGTGAATTATCTAAAGTTGAATATGAACAATTCCCAGTTTTCAATTTGAATGTTCCAAAAACTTGTCCTGGTGTTCCAAGTGAAATCTTGAACCCAACTAAAGCTTGGACTGAAGGTGTTGCTTCATTTGATAAAGAAATTAAATCTCTTGCTGGTAAATTTGCTGAAAATTTCAAAACTTATGCTGATCAAGCTACTTCTGAAGTTAAAGCTGCTGGTCCAGAAGCTTAAATTAAATAAAGAAAAAAAAAATCTGGGTTTGATTTTTGATTTTTATTTGATTATTTGAAATGCACTTACGTTTATATTTTTATTAGTTTTATTCATATATATTTAATTTTTTTGAAAAAAACATTTGATATTTATTTTTACAATAACTAAGGATCATCACGTGTAGACAACAGAATACTGATTCGTAATTACAGTTTGGTAAATCTTTTTTTTTTCTTTTTGCTTATGGATTTACGGAGTTAAACGGTGACAGCAGTTTTAGAGGCGTTTCAAGTTTTATGTATCAGGAGATAAATCAAAAAGTATAATTACCAAAATCACAACTTGTATCTTAGATTGCAAAAAAAGGGGGGGATGGAACGGCGATAGCCAGAGAATATAGAATGGGAGGTAATCTAAACCACAACGAATCAATCACAGGGAAAACGGACATCTGTTATATCATTTCCCTTGCCTTCCGTTTCGTCTCATAACGCAAACCATGGATCTACAAGGAAGGGAGGGAGACCGTTATCAACGTGTTTTGGTAAAGATGTATTTTAACCATGAAATTTCCATTGTTTTTGGTTCCCACAGTTTTCACTATTTTTTTGACATTTGACATTTATTCTTCACAGGGAAGAAAACGGGCAAACACACCCATATTCACATATCTAAATCTCATGTATGTTTTATTGTTCTTTTCCCATTACTGTTCGTACAGGAAGAAAGGGGAAAGTTTAAATTTTTCTCAACAGTTTCACGGAGGTTAAAATAAACAATTGAGATAAAGAGAGATTATTGATTGTTAATTGTTAATTGTTATTGCCGTGTTGTTGATTGGGGGAGCGACGATCCCGCCTGTGACAAATAAAAAAAGAACAACAGTGATTTGCTAAATCAGGTGGGTTCATAAATGTTTCTTCTCAGTTGATTATTTTAAGGTACCGTTTCGAGGGGGTGTTGATGTATATAAGTACAATCGTGGGTCGATAATGGGAAAAACTGGTGGTATGGAAAGGTAGGGAGGGGACGACGGGGGGCTTGGCTAGGGGCGGTACCGTAGTACCGCAGTACCGCGCGGGTGCGGTGGTGGGCCACGTACCGGAGAATTTAACAAATAAACTTTTTTGTTCTCCGACTCGTGCATAAATCCATCACACAAAAATTGATCATTATTATATGTCTAGCTTTCATTCTCACACTCACTCTAACATAGATAAATATTTCTTTTCGGGGATTTAAGTTTCCACACCCAAATAATACAATGTAATATAGCATGAGACATGGAGTTAAAAAAAAGCTTTGTATAATAATCTAATAACTCCGGATACTTACATCATCACATGTGAAACCACCAAAATAATCTAAATATTTATATCAAGTGGAATAACCTGAACTTTTGAAAAAAAAAAAGTACCATTTCGAGAAAAAAGAGAGTGAGCAAAAAAAAGCCTTACTTATCTAACATTCTTTATCCCACTACCCCACCACCAATGAGTACTGCTTTAGAGATCCAAGAGATTGTCCAAGACTACATCACCAAATGGTATGTCATTGTACCACTTGTCATTATCCTTTATAAGATTGTTGATTTCTTCTATGTTAGATATTTATTACAATACTTTGGAGCCAAGCCAGCGGCCAATTATGAATCAGATGGATATTGGGGATTCCGTTTACCTTTTATATTAGTTAAAAGAAAAAGTGAAGGTACATTTATGGATTTTTCAATTGAACCATTTGAAAGATTACAAGTTGCTGATGCTCCTACTTTTGAAGTTCCTATTTTCAGTGTTAAATTGATTTCAACTATTGATCCAGAAAATATTAAAGCTATTTTAGCTACTCAATTTAATGATTTTTCATTAGGTACAAGACATGAACAATTTCTTCCTTTATTAGGTGATGGTATTTTCACATTGGATGGATCTGGCTGGAAACATAGTCGTTCAATGTTAAGACCTCAATTTGCAAGAGAACAAGTTGCTCATGTTACTTTATTAGAACCACATGTTCAAAATTTTTTCAAACATGTTAGAAAAAATAAAGGTGATATTTTTGATTTACAAGAATTATTTTTCAGATTTACTGTTGATTCTTCAACTGAATTTTTATTTGGTGAATCTGTTGAATCTTTAAAAGATGAAAGTATTGGTGCTCCATTAGATGAAGGTGCTTTTGAAGGTAAAGCTGGCTTTGCTGATGCATTTAATTATTCTCAAAATTATTTGGCTTCTCGTGCTGTAATGCAACAATTCTATTGGTTATTAAATGGTGCTAAATTCAGAGAATGTAATGCTAAAGTTCATAAATTTGCTGATCATTATGTCAATAAGGCTTTAAGTTTAAGTGATGATGAATTAGAAAAACGTCCTGGTTATACTTTCTTGTATGAATTAGTTAAACAAACCAGAGATAAGACTGTTTTAAGAGATCAATTGTTGAACATTATGGTTGCTGGCAGAGATACAACTGCTGGTTTATTATCATTTGTTTTTTATGAATTATCTAGAAACCCAGAAATTTTCAATAAATTAAGAGATGAAATTGAAGAAAATTTTGGTCTTGGAGAAGATTCACGTATTGAAGATATTTCTTTTGAAACTTTAAAGAAATGTGAATATTTAAAAGCTATCCTTAATGAAACTTTAAGATTATATCCATCAGTTCCTCAAAATTTCAGAGTTGCCACCAGAAACACTACATTACCAAGAGGTGGTGGTCCAGATGGTTTGTCCCCAATCTTGGTTAGAAAAGGTCAAACAGTAACTTATAATGTTTTTGCAACTCATAGAATGGAGAAATATTACGGTAAAGATTCTAAAACTTATAGACCAGAAAGATGGTTTGAACCAGAAACTAAGAAATTGGGTTGGGCTTTTGTTCCTTTTAATGGTGGTCCAAGAATTTGTTTAGGTCAACAATATGCTTTAACTGAAGCTTCTTATGTTACAGTTAGATTGATTCAAGAATTTGCTCATTTATCAAGTGATTTAAATGCTGAATATCCTCCTAAGAAAATGACTCATTTGACTATGTCTCTTTTTGATGGTGTCAATGTTAAAATGTATTAGGTGGAACTGATTTTTTGTAGGGTATATAGGACTTTCTATTTTTTATTTCTTATTT
Source organism: Candida gigantensis (assembly GCA_030557085.1). NCBI lineage: Eukaryota > Fungi > Ascomycota > Pichiomycetes > Serinales > Debaryomycetaceae > Candida > Candida gigantensis. The sequence continues at coordinate 10,812 of JAKTVG010000446.1, forward strand.
ATTTATTTAGAACAATTGGAATTTTTGTTAGTATATCGATTTGTAGATCCAAAACCGTCATTCACTAGTATTCTGTCAAAGATTACATTTTTGGTTTCCGTTTTCCCATATCCGTTTTTTTGGCCACTTCGCCCACTTTGTTGGGGTTTCAGTTTTGCAACCAATTAGATTCTACATCTTCCTGTGAAGAGAAGAGTGAGTTATGCACAAAATGTTACATAGCAACCATATCTACCCCTTTTCGAGTAGTCAGAAGCACATGTGAAGAACTATCTCTCAGTAATGCACTGATTCAAAGGAATATGTACATGCTCTGTCTACAAAGGGTGTAAGGAACATGGAAACCACTTTCATCAAATAACAACGCACAAGAGATAAAGAGAAGGCACATGTTAATTAGTACTATTGTTGAGAATATAATCTCATAATCTGAAATTATTGTTGATCTTAGTAATGGTTAGATTTGGGGGGAAAAGACACTACTGGTGACACGACAAACTATATTTTGGTGAAATGCATGTGAAATAGAATTTGCAACTCTAAAACGTGTAATGAGGCGTGCGAAATGTACAAAAAGCCCACTATGTAGTGGTCAAACAAAATACGCTGAGTGACAAAAAAAAACAGTGGGGTAACGTCGATTCATGCACATAGTCCGTTCTATTACACAAATTAAAACAATGGAATTTGTAACATACAATTGTCAAATATGTGTAGAATACTGTATATAGACAGCAAGAAAACTCCGCTATACTCCGATTAAACAATCAAATTGTCAAACTGGGTTCACAAAATTGATAGATCGCTTAATCGGAGTTCTTTTTCCAGTGTAATACGAAATGTTTGCCATAAAACTTTCACATGGCATTTCTGTTCAACTCTAATACCAGAACTGTCTACTCACATCCCTTTGAAGATAAACATACCAACCTAATTGACAGTCCAAAGAAAAAGGGTCTAGAAATGCAAAGGAAAGGAGAATTCAATACCCACGCGTATAATAGAGATCATACCATGAGAAGATATTTAGTCGTGCAGTTTAGAAAAAGTCACACAAAAAATTGGTTTTACTCCACCTTTGCAAAAAAATGTACGTACTAAACGGAAATACATAGCAAGTCTTAGTATGGGCTCCATGTAAGCAAAAGATTTACTAAAAACAAGAAATGCTAACAAATTGCAAATTGAACTGAGGGGATTGGAAAACCAACAGTAACCATAGAATTTAAAACCTTCTTTTGTGGTCCCCCCCTTGTTAATGTCAGTATATGCTGTTGGTGTACACACTATATATAATATATTATGACATGTGAGAAATATCTTGTAACAATTATAAATGGTTTGGCTATTGTTGTGCTTTTTCGTTCTACACTGATTTTTTTTCTGTTTTTTACTGTTAGTTCCTTTTGCTTCTTGTATATTGTTCTTTTACTCCAGATTTCAATCTCTCTCATATAACTACCGCTAACCAAATAACAACTATGTCTCGCTCAGTTGTACATGAAGTACTTGCTACTGTCAATCCTTATATTGAATACTATCAAGAAAATATCACCAAATGGTATATCCTTATTCCAACTATCATTGTTGTATTAAACTTTGTCACCTTCCTTCACACTCGTTACTTGGAACATAAACTTGGTGCAAAGCCACCTGCTAACAGCATTCAAGATTATACTTTTGGTTTGATCATTCCTATCCTTTTGATGACTTTAAAAGCTAGAGGTACTGTTATGGATTTTGTTCATAACCTTTGGGATATTAAATTTATCATTCGTACTAGCAAAGTACGTACTGCTACTCTTAAAATCTTTGGTTCTCCAGTCATTGAAACTATTGATCCAGAAAATATTAAAGCTATTTTGGCCACTCAATTCAATGATTTTTCTTTAGGTACTAGACATGGTTTATTATATTCATTATTAGGTGATGGTATTTTCACTTTGGATGGGGCTGGTTGGAAACATAGTCGTTCAATGTTGAGACCTCAATTTGCAAGAGAACAAGTTGCTCATGTTAAATTATTAGAACCTCACGTACAATCTTTTTTCAAACATGTTGCAAAACACAAGGGAAAAACTTTTGATATTCAAGAATTATTTTTCCAATTTACTGTTGATTCTGCTACTGAATTTTTATTTGGTGAATCTGTTGAATCTTTAAGAGATGAAAGTGTTGGTTTAACTCCTACTGTTGAAGATTTTGAAGGTAGAGATGAATTTGCTGAAGCTTTCAATTATTCTCAAGCTTATCAAGGTGATAGATTTTTGATGCAACAACTTTACTTTTTATTAAATGGTCCAAAATTCAATCAATCTATTAAAACCGTTCATAAATTTTCTGATCATTATGTTAACAAAGCTTTGAGTTTAAGTGATGAAGAATTGGAAAAACGTGAAGGTTATACTTTCTTGTATGAATTGGCTAAACAAACTAGAGATCCAAAAGTATTAAGAGATCAATTGTTGAACATTATGGTTGCTGGTAGAGACACTACTGCTGCTTTATTATCTTTTACTTTTTTTGAATTATCAAGAAACCCAGATGTTTTTGAAAAATTAAAGGAAGAAATTTATGGTAGATTTGGTTCTGGTGATGAAGCACTTGTTGATGAAATTTCTTTTGAAACTTTAAAGAAATGTGAATATTTGAAAGCTGTTCTTAATGAAACTTTAAGATTATATCCTTCAGTTCCTCATAATTTCAGAGTTGCCACCAGAAACACTACCATCCCAAGAGGTGGTGGTCCAGATGGTTTATCACCAATGCTTGTCAAGAAAGGTCAATCTGTCATGTACACAGTTTATGCAACCCATAGAGATGAACTTACATACGGTCCAGATGCTCATGTGTTCAGACCAGATAGATGGTTTGAACCAGAAACTAGAAAATTAGGTTGGGCTTTTGTTCCTTTCAATGGTGGTCCAAGAATTTGTCTTGGTCAACAATATGCTTTAACTGAAGCTTCTTATGTTACCGTTAGATTGATTCAACAATTTCCTAATTTATCTCAAAAATCTAATCCATTGTATCCTCCAAAATTGATGAATAGTTTGATTTTATCACTTATGGACGGTAACCCTGTGGAAATGTATTAATGTTGCCCTCTTTTTGCTCCTTGATGGAGAAGAGAATTGTTTCTGCTTTTTTTGTTTAGTTGAATTTATAAATAGGTTTTTGTTGGTTTTCTTTTAGTCTTATATTTATTTTGAAAATTGTTTTACTGTATAGTGAGAATATTCGATTTACAAAATCAAACACCAGAACGTTTTGGTTCTGTTTCATTCGTAGCAAATATCTATTTTTCCGCACCAAAATTTTGCCAAAACTTTGGCCATTGGGAAAAAAAAACATCCCAATTTGAACAAAGAAAAAAATTTTTGTAAACAAAAAGTCTTTCCACCAAATCACCATTCATCACATTTCAATCCAACAATGAGCAACAATTTCAATTGGTCACTGGATGAATTTGCAGAGATATACAATATCTTAAAATTTGAAACGGCCATTGATTTGGATACCCTAGATTTAACCCATGTTAAAAACGACCTTCTACATTTATTGACAACACCAACTCCTCTGGATCAATCTCGTACTAAGTTAGGAGATGGAACCAAGTTGGTTACTTTACCTAATGGGGATGAATTACAATTGAATCAAGCATCTATAGAAGTCACTAGTGTTTTATCATCTGAATTTGATTTGGATGAATTATGCGCTGCTCAATTATTATATCAAGCAGGTGACTTGAGTTATAAGAAAGGTACATCCGTTGGAGATAGTGCAAGGTTAGCTTATTTTCTTAGAGCAAAGTATATTTTAAACATAATTGGATACTTTGTATCTCAAAACAGACTAGATTTATTAACTTCCGACCATGCATCATTATTTGAAAAAGTTTTGAAAAGTTTTGAAAAAATTTATAAATTGGCAGCATCGTTGAATGATATGATTGATAGACAAAAAATAACAAGTGATATAAATAGTCTTGCTTTTATTAATTGTATTAATTATTCAAGAAGTCAATTATTCAATTTACATGAATTATTAGGACTGGTTTTATTTGGATTAATTGATAATTATCCAGTGCAATATGGAACTTTTGAAAACTATAAAAAAATAATAGAATTGACGAAGAAAAATGTTAGTGATTCAGATATCTTGATTATTAATTTTGTACCTTTCATATTACAATTGTTCAAAAAGTTATTACAAGGGAATAATGAAGCGTCAGTGGATCAATTTTACAAGCACATCACATCTACTATATCACTGGATTATACAAGTAACAATTTTTCAGGGGCAACTGATATTGATTTGTCAAAATCCAAATTATCTGGACTTGAAATCGTCACCAGTTTTATCTTTTTAACTGAATTTATTCCATGGTGTAAAGAACAGACAAGTAGAACTAGCAAATATGATTTTAAAGAAGGCATTTTGAAATACATGGAATGGTTAATTAGTTATGGTTCTATGGAAAGATTATTATCTTATTGTTCCGAGACAAGTAATTTAAAAACTCAACTAGCTTACGACTGGTCAAATATGTATGATTTCAGAGCATTATTACAAAAAAATCTTCCTAAACTCACACCCACCAAATTTTATTATCCAAATAGTCAAGAATTATTAAATGCAGTTCGACCAGGGTTTGAAAATGTCCCTAAATTAGTTGATATTTCCTTTTTAACTTTAGACAATACCTTGAATGAGACTTTAGTTTCTCCATTTTTCCACAGTTTTTTTTGTCTGTTCATATGTAATGCTGCCATTGTATTAAGATCTTTAAGAGACTCAGAAGAAGATTTTGTTTTGTCATCATTGAATTCCAAAGAGGAAGAAGAAGAAGAAGAGGAAAACACAGAACGAGATCAAGAAGGAATATTCGATGATGAAGGAGACCACAAAGGTAGTTCTGAAAAATCAATTGGATTGGATCTTGAAAAAGTAGCACAACGTGCTGAATTAGAAAGATTTTATTTGGCTTTTGCTTACACTTATAATAATCGTCCCGAATTATGTGAATTGTTTTGGAATGATGAACAATTAAGCAATGATATAGTTGGGTTTATTTCTTGGGGATTATCAAATAACACATCACCATTGATTACTGCCACGTTTTGTTTATTATTGGGATCTTTAGCATCTGCTGGTTCTGACGCTGCAGCAAGAATTTGGGAAATTTTAGTTCATAACAACAATACAACTATGAAAAAGAATGATTTTTCTAAAATTTCCGTTGATTCACTTTATGATTCATTAAAATATTATATTGATTCATTGAATGAAAATTTTGAACAAGATTTAAATGATCAAATAAAATTAAATCAAAAAAAGCAAGATTTCTTATTTGGAGCCAATGTTTCCTCATCATCTAAACAAGGATCAGAAGAACCAGGCGAAAATAGAATAATTATAGAATTGGCAGAAGATTCAATTGTTTTCATATCAGGTTTCATCCAATTACTTTCTGCAATAGTGAAGAATTTATCAACTGGGGCCAATGAAAGATCCAAAGAAATTAAATCAGTTGCATATACTAGATTTTCTCCAATTATTAAAGGGTTCTTGAAATTTGATAATTTAATAAACGGTGGCAAGTACATTCAAGTTGATATCAATGTACAGAGTGCAACGGGTTCAAAATTTATTGATTTACCAAATGTTTTTGTTAGTGACGAGTCAAGGATTGTTTTGACAAATCTCATATTAAATTTATTGGGAGACTTTGTTACTAATGATAATGATCCGTTTATAAGATATGAAATTTGGCGATTGCTTGATAGATGGATTTATAGAGGATTACATGATTTATCAGACACCCAAAAAGATGACAGTTTTAAACAAATTAGAAGAAAATATACCAGCAAAAGAAATGTACCAATACTTGAAGCATTTACTACAAGTTTAACCCATTTCAGTCAAATTGGTAATTTTACTACTTTGGTGAAAAAATTATTGACACCATTTGAAAATAGGCAACAAGCATTCACGAAATATTCACTTTTATATCCTTGTGATTTAGGGTTAGGTTATAGATTCAATAATTATATTGGGATTTGGCCATATATTGAATTTTTAACTCAGAATGTTTTTGTAAATTCTCATGATATTACCAATTCAAGAGATCGTTTTATTTTACAAACTTCATTATTAGAATTATTTATAAATTCATTGGAAGAAATTGATTGGAAATTTATTACTGAGATTGCACCTAAATTAATTCGTGATTTTAAAAGTTTTAATGATGTTTTTGATTCACTTATCCCTGGTGTTCAATTAGATTTTGAAATATTTGTTAAATTACATCATTCAATTGCTGTTATTAACTATATGTTTGAAAGTAAAACCTTTAATGCATTATTTAAAATTGTCAATATTGGAATAGATTCAGTCAATGGTTCACAAGAATCTACAACTTTGGTGGCTGGTGCTCTTGGTGTAATTGATTCAGTATTAAATGTTCAAGGTGCATTTATTAATAGTTTGTTACCAATTTTAAGAAACAAAGATACCCAACAAAATTTCCATCGTGGTCCAAACATGGGGATTGGAACATCAATGAGTCTTGCGTTATCAACTCCAAGAACTATTTTTGATTGCATATATTATCCTAAAAATTTGGGAACTCATGGGGTTAGTGATTTTTATGAAATCATATTATATCAATTACCTAGTGTTGTACAATTTGCACTTTATGTGAGTTGTTCTACAAATCTGGTTTCAACAAAAGCTATTTCTATTTTACAAGGTGTGAGTAAATCGAAGTTCTTCAGTCCTCAAAAATCCAGCTCACTGGGTAGTGGTGTTCCATTGCTTAATAATGATAGATTAATAACTACTTTCCAAAGTATAGATGAATCTTTAAAGATCAAATTTGCATTCATTGATAAATTCGAACAACTGGAAGATACATTGGATATGAAATATGAAATTTTACAATTTATTTTATCAAATCTTTCGGAATCTAATGGTAAAGTTGCAACTGTTGCTCATTTCTTATTGGGTTATCAAATTCGTGGTGATATGTTAAGTTTGAATAATACCAATCAAAACGGAGAGGATCAAAACACACTTTTAAAATCATTATTGAATACTTTGAATGATAGTCTTGATTTAATATCGGAAATCGATTATAATCATGGAAACAATCATATTGTTGATGTTGGACCAGCAAAACTTTCTTCAATGATTTTGGAAATACTTATTAAATTATGTCAAGATCCAATATCGGCAGTAATTACATTGAATCAATTACGTGATTATGATACATTGTTTGAAAAATTAGTCAATTGTCAACCAAAACTTGAATTAACTACTGTTTGGTGTGGTCAACCTTTCAATGGAGATTTGCAAATTGATGGTGCCAATGAATTTATTGAAAATCAATCAAGTACTCTGGCTTTTTTTTCATTTATAAACCAAAGAAATTTGATTTTACAATATTTATCATTAGAATTTCATAGTGTACAATCAATCACTAAAAAGGAATATTATATTGGTATATTAACAAATGATAAAGAATTTTTGAATCGAACTCCTAAAGTATTAACATTTTTAAATATTTTGAATTATTCATTTAAGAATTTTGAAGTTAAGAAATATGAATGGTTAGATCGTAAATTCAACATGTCGATGATTTTAGAAGAAGTTGATATAAATAAGAATGGTACATTGGATTTTTCAATTTTAACAAAAATGTTTAGAATTTTATCCCAAGCTTCCAATTTGGCAACGCCTGAATCTAAAACATTATATGCTGAAGAAATAATGATGGAAGCTAATAAAATATCTGAATTTATTACGAAATATCTGGTATCTACTGATTTGAAATCGGTTCAATTAAAATGTTTACATTCTTGGTGTCAATTGATTGAAATTTTAATTACTGATGGTGGGTTATCATCACCTGATTTCATATTGGAAGTATTACAAGTTATACTTCCTAAAATCAATGATTATTTTGATACTGATGTATTATTTTCCGAAGAAATGATTTCACTTTGTGTTTTGTTGTTTGATCTTTATGATGCACTGGCTCTTGTGAATAAAAAGGGAGAAGAATTTGCATTAGGTATTGAACGATTGATTCCATTATTTCAAACATGTATTGGAGGTATTTTAAATTCAAATTCAACACTTAATTTAAGATCTGATTTATACGTTGTGGCAAATAAATTTTTATTAAAAATTTTTGAAAATAAATCATTCCTTAAACAAATGATGATGATTATAAAAACAGTTGATCGGAAATTTTTCCAAGTTGTTGTTAATGATGCTATTTATTCCGAAGGTACTTCACGAATCACATCGACTTTATTCTTGGAATCTTTGGTACATTTAGGTACTTTGACAAATGTTGATTTCATAATGGAAGCAGTGGTTAAAAATAATGCATTACTGTTATTAGTTCGATCCGTTAAGAGAACAGATACAATGATTCAATTATGTCAAACTAATAATAATTCAGGTGTTTCATTAGATCATTTCATTTTTGATTTAACTGCATTTAGAGCAACATTATATTTTTTCATTAGAGTTGCAAAAACTAAAATTGGTGCATTACAATTAATTCAAAATGAATTATTTTCAATTCTTAAACAATCAAATTTTTTGAAAATTGATCCTGATTTAGGTTTAAATTTACATATTCAAGAATCATCAACACAAACTTCAAAATCTCAAGATTTTTTCAAAAATATTAATGTTAATGTATTATTAGATACTCCTTTATCATTGACTGATCTAGTTAATCCTGGAAAACTAACCCATGAAAACACAATATCATATTTTGAATTCCTTATCCCTATATTCCAATTAATAACAACGGTATTATTATCAATGGGTCCTAAATATCAACCAGGGATAATTCAATCTAAAGAACTCATGCAAAGTATTAATCGATTGATTGTAGGTGTGATGAAACGTGATCTTTTGATTGAAAATAATCAAGTTGCTAAAAAAATATACAAAGAAGAAAGTTCTGAATTGTCATTATTGAAAGAATTGGTTAATTTATTTACTTTGATTGATTCCTTGGTTCATTATAGTTAGACATATAATTTTTATGTAGAAAAAGTACACGACATTTTTTTTTTAAATCTAGTTTGGTAAATTTTTTTCTTTTACATCACACAAATCTTCTGTTGCATCCAAAGATAGACACAACAGGTAGCTACTTTGTTTACATATATTCGGGAGTTATCATGTCAGATAGTATAACAGAATTTGAAAAAACTGATCCATCCAAGTTTTTAAGTGATATAATTGGATCTTCAGTGATTGTCAAATTACATAATGGAGTTGAATATAAAGGAAATTTACAAACAATTGATGGATTCATGAATGTTGTATTGGATGATGGGAAAGAAACAATGAATGGTAAAATAACTAGAGAATATGGCGATGTATTCATCAGAGGAAACAATGGTATGTATATATATGCCCCCCTAGCACATGTTAAAATTGCAAAAAGAATGCCCTGGGTTGAGAATTTATTTACTAACTTTTCTTCCATTTTAGTATTATCCATAAGTGAAGTTTGATTTAAGATGTATAAATAATGTATATTAGAATGTTTGAAATGACACCAAAGTGTTTGTAGAAGACTAGTCCCTTCAACCAACCAACCAAACCGCCATATTGCCAAATTCAACGAATCAAAAGTTCGCACCAACACTAGGTCGTGTACTCCGGGAAAATAAATTTTCTTTCTCTGTTTCTCTCTCATTATTTCGTGTGAACAAAAAATTTATTCAATACATATTGAATATAATTCAAACTTCTAAGTACCTATTCTATCTATTCCAAACAATAAGATGTCGTTCGTCGCTAGAAGACAATTGTCTACTTTGATTCCTCCAAAGATTGCATCTGTTAAGGTATGTTAAAGAAATATCACACTTGAGGTGAATCGAAAGTTTTTTTATTTTCATATTGGGAATGAGATCTCAACATGTTGCCATGTTTAAGACAAGGTTTACAAGGGAGGAATTACAACTACTTAAAGATCACAATGTCATGAAATATTAAGAAGACTGTTTTGAAAGTGAATTTACTAACAATTACTATTTTTTGTAGAACATTGGTTCTAATCCAAATGCCAAAAGAATGGGTGAACTTGTTAAATTTTACAACAAATTACCAAAAGGACCAGCTCCAGCTGTTAAATTATCCAAAAATCCATTTGTTAGATACAGACAAACTTATTTCGATGGAGATAATGCTTCTGGAAAACCATTGATTCATTTGGTCATTGCTATTATCATTTTTGGTTACTCTTTGGAATACCCACATTTGAAACATGCTCAACATGAAGGTCATTAAGTAAAAAAAGGGAAGACAGATTATACCTTTCTTTAGTTTATTTTTTGCAGAAAGAATGTATAGATATCATATTTAAATGAAGAATTAAATGTACAGACTAGTTTGAAATGTTGTAAATGTAAGTGCTCTATTTTTTTTTCTGTAAACCCGTGCTCAATTTGTAGTTAATAGCAAGTACCAATTGGTCTTATCAGTACATACGTTTGTCCATCCAATTAGAATGGGTTGATATTGGGATTAACTGTGCTGGTTGTCAAAATGTATTAAGTGGAAATTGTTAGACACTTTTTGTAATATTTACACGACAAGACATTTGGTTGGTAGAAAAAAAAAGATTGTTCTTGTCGAGACAGAGAGAGAGATAGATAGAAGAGAAGCGAGACGCAAAATAAGCTCTCCTTAGTTTTCTTATTAATCATCAAAAGATATCTAAAGATAAATAAAATACAACACAGGGACGAAGTAGTCAATTGGTTCACTTATTCACACCAACACATAAATAAACCAATCAATTCATTTTTAATTGAAAGGGTCCAAGAACAGAGATTAGCAAGTTGATATACTCGGCAGATCCTACTACCCATTCCTTTCATTCTGATCGTTTAAAAAGAAGACCCCTGTTCTGTTCTAATTACATTCACCAAACAAAATACACTAAACAAAACAAAACAATACAATACAAGAACAACCAAAAAATATTGTGTGAGTGTTTGACCAAGATCAATTCACTACTCATCAACAAATCTAATCCATTTCATATCAAGTGTTGTCTACTACCAAGCACTGACTATTGTCATTAGCCTTGGTGTCTTTTTGTAATTTTTTTTTTTCAGGTAAAATTTCAAGTCTGTTTGTCAGTCAGGTTGTTAGAATAATCAGCCACGTTATAGTTGCTTCATTATAAATATTCTTTTTTTTTTTTCTTCCCCTTTAGCACAACGACAACGACAACCCAAAAAATTTTTATTCCATTCCATTTTTGATTTTATCAGGTCAGCTCGTATCCTTCTAATCATGGACAACCAAGAGCAACAATTACAATATCAAACTAAAAACATTGCTCCAACATCTATTCTCCCTAACCAACAACAACAACAGCAACAGCAGCAACAACAACAACAACAACAACTACCACAAATACCAATCAGTGGAAGACCAGCAACACCTCGAATGTTAAGAAGCATTAGTGGAACATTAAAATCTAAAACAGAAATAAATAGTTACGATAAAGGACTGGACTCAAATAGTGAAACTAAAAGCATTAATTCCCCTCATTACGTCATGAACAATACTGCAGATACACATACAAGACAACCAAGTTTCCAACCAACTGTACCACCAGAACAACAACAACAACATCATCATCAATCGCATCCAAAAGTACAAGCACCAGTAGCAATTTCAAGCAATCAAGAAAAAGGAAAATTATTACCCCCTGCATCAATTCCAAACAAACCGGCACCAACACCAACAGGAATGAATCAAGCATCAAGCTCATCTGCAGCTCAGAAACAGTATGTCCCACTGCCAGTTCCAAATCATCCTGCATCAGGCAACAAACAAAGATCCAGTTCCCAACAACAGCATCAGCACCATCACCAGCATCAACAACAGCAGCAACAACCAGGACAGACTTCTAATCAACAACAACCTCAACAACAACAACAATTTCACAGAAAATCTATTGGAGACTGGGATTTTGTGAAAACCATTGGTGCGGGATCTATGGGTAAAGTGAAATTGGCACAACACAATACCACACGTGAAATATGTGCCGTTAAAATTATTCCCCGGGCAGCAAAGCTATATCAAAGAGCTCATGCAAATGATCCTCCACCGCATACAACACAAGAAGCGGCACAGAGACACAAAGAATTTGAAAAAGAAGTTGCAAGAGATAAACGTACTATACGTGAAGGGGCATTGGGAAGATTATTATACCATCCTTTTATTTGCAGATTGTACGAAATGGTACCTATGACCAATCATTATTATATGTTATTTGAATATATTGAAGGTGGTCAAATGCTAGATTATATAGTTGCCCATGGATCTTTGAAAGAACGTCATGCTAGAAAATTCGCCAGAGGTATTGCATCTGCATTGGATTATTGTCATAAAAATAATGTTGTTCATCGTGATTTAAAAATTGAAAATATCATGATCAATGAGAAAGGAGATATTAAAATTATTGATTTTGGGTTATCTAATTTATATTCACCAAAAAGTTTGTTAAAAACATATTGTGGATCTTTATATTTTGCAGCTCCAGAATTGTTAAGTGCTAAACCTTATCTTGGACCAGAAGTCGATGTATGGTCATTTGGAGTTGTTTTATACGTTTTGGTTTGTGGGAAAGTTCCCTTTGATGATCAATCCGTTTCTGTGTTGCATGAAAAGATCAAGAAAGGTAATGTGGAGTATCCAAATTTTCTTTCCAGAGAATGTGTATCATTGCTTGCAAGAATGTTGGTAGTTGATCCTGTCAAGAGAGCAACTTTGTATGAAGTATGTCTGCATCCATGGATGAACAAAGGATATGATTATAAAGTTAACAATTATCTCCCAAAAAGAGAACCATTGCATCTACCATTAGACCCAGAAATTATCAAAACTATTGCAAACTTTGAATTGGGCAATGTTCAAAATGTCACTGAAGATTTAACAAATATATTGAGTAGTGTTGAATACCAAATGAGTTGTGAAAATTGGTACAAAGTTACCGAAGGAGGTAGAGAATATGCATCAGCACCGAATGCTAATATTTTGCCTGATCCAACTGGTGGATTTCATCCTTTGATTTCAATTTATCATTTGGTTGACGAGATGAAGAAAAGAAAGAAAGCTAAAGAGGAAGCAATCAAGGCCCAACAGAGAGCTCAAGTTCCAACAATTGCACCTCCAGTACCAAAACAACAACAGCAGCAACAACCTCAACAAGTGCCACCACCACAGCAACAACAACAACAGTTGCAACAGCCACAAAAACAAAAACAACAAAAGTTTCAACAACCAGTCCCTGCATTTCCTCCTCCAATACCAGAGCAAAAACCATTACAAACTACACCACAGGAACAGAAAGTACCTACCAATGAACCATCCCTCACTGATAATGATCATCATGAAGGAGCTAATGCTGCCGTGGCTACTCAAGTTGAAGTTTTGGCTCAAATTAGTCCAGAAAACACTCAACACAATACACCTACCCCAAGGATTGTTGAAACATTTCCTGGAACACCTCCTAGAACTTTGGATCCAGCAAGGCAACAACAGAAGCAAAGCAAACCAATCACCGAAGCTCCAGCAATCGCTATTCCAGAGCAAGCTCATACGTCTTCTGTCCCTTCATCTTTTATTCAAACTCAAACTTCTATAAACGATACTGAGGAACTTTCCATACCTGAACAACAAAGTCCTAGAAGTAATACACCTAATGATACTTTGGATCCATCAAAATCTGGTGCTGCTACTTCAACAACTACTGGTACTGGATTTAATTCTTTGATGAGAAAGTTGTCTTCTAAGAAATATAAGGGTTCTACTTCTCCAAAGAGATCTCAATCACCACCAATCAATGTAGTGGATGTTGATAGACTTTCTCCTCATCATACAAAAGCAGATCCAATGGTTCGTCGAGGTGTTAGTATGAAGATCACTGCTAAGGAAAAACAAGCAAATGTCAGACCAACGGTGAAAACAGAAACTTTGAAGAAGAAACCACAACATGGCCGTTCAGCATCAAACTCAAATAAATTTCAAGGTTTTGTTCCTGTGGAATATTTGCCACCATTACCTACTATTGATACAAATACCAATGCGATCATTTCTGAAAATTCAAAATCACAACAACAACCATCATCTTCGTTACAACAGTCGCAACAACCTCCTCCACCTGCAACTCAACAACAACAACAGTTGCTGGTACCATCTACGTCACGCAAAATGCATCCTACTGCTAGGGCTAAGTCTGTTGGTGGACACATTCGTAAAGACTCGTATGGACGTACTGCTCCACCTATTCCGCAACCACAGCATTCTCAAGCACCACCATTACCCAATTCAATGGCAAATCAAAATAGTGAAGAAATTGTTGGTAAAGAAGGTAACGATGGATTCTTTGATGATGTGCAATTAGATGATGTTGATTATCAAGAAGTTCCAAAATTAAGTGAAGCAGAGATTATGGAGCAATATAATAATGCCAAACCTAATAGTATGCCATCTATTGAACATTGTAAGACATTATTTTTGAAAGGGTTTTTCAGTGTGCAAACTACATCTGCTAAACCATTACCGGTTATTAGATATAATATAATTAATGTTTTGAGTACATTGGGTGTTAAATTTCAAGAAGTTAAAGGTGGGTTTGTTTGTGTACATACACCTTCATTTCAACGAGATGATGTTTCACATAATAGTACTGTTCATGATGAAGAAAATAAATTATATGGAGATGCATTCAAATCTAAATCTAGTGATTTGTTTGATGAACAATTGACTGTTTCTGAAGGTACAAAGACACCAAGTAGACAACCATCATTACATTTACAAACACATTTTCCAATGTCTCCTACAGGTCCTGGATCTGCCAAATCCCATCGTTCAACAAATTCAATTGGAAGCACCAATGGTAGTAATAGTGCTGGAGCCGGTGGTGTGCCCAGACGTAAATTTTCAATTGGTAATGCGTTTAATACTTATCGTAAAAAGAATGGTTCTCAAGTAATGATGCCACCAAACACCCCAGCTACAGCAAGAGTTGTTCATGGATTATATGATGATCAAGATGGAGAAGATGGAGATGTTGAAGGATATGATGATACTTATGAATATGATGATTCTGCAGATTCACTTAATGGATATGTTGGAGGAAGTGATATGTTAATTTCATCACGTATTGAACAAAGAGCCAAACATCAACGATCTGTAAGTACTTCAAGTCAACATAAAGCTAGTAAATCACCATTGAAATTTGAAATTCATATTGTTAAAGTTCCTTTGGTTGGATTGTATGGGGTTCAATTTAAGAAACTTTTAGGAAATACTTGGAATTATAAAACTTTGGCTAGTCAAATATTGAATGAGATGAATTTATGAGTTTTTACTTTTTTGTTTCGTTTTATCTTTGGTTTACTGTTTTTGGTTTTGTTCTTGAGGAATGGGGTATATATGTAAGTTGAATTATTCTTCTTTTTTTTTTTATTATTATTATATATATACGTGTTTTTATTTCGTTTATTAATTACTTTTCTTAATTACATTTGATTAATTCTCTTTAAAAATATATTTATATACTATGAAAAATACCAATACATCAAGCACGTGTAGAATTCATCAACCGCAGATCCCCCGCCCCCTTGGCCCTAGCTCTAGCCCCATACCAAAACATCTTTTTTTTTTTTATTCCTTATCGAATCCATATGCATATTCAACAACAGCAATCCTAGTTTCAAAATGTTCATAAAACTTATCTTTTCCCAATTTCTGAGCCAATTTATGATCAGTATTATGTTTCCATTGTTTAATACTAAATTTATCTCTCCAATAACTAATAGTTATCCCCATTTTAGTAATTGGATCACGCGCGGATTCTACTCCAAGAAATCCTGGGTATTGTTTTGCTAAAGCAACCATTAAATTAGATACGTCTGAATATTCATCAAGATCTATATCGGATGTTGTTCGAGATGTGAATGAGACCATATAATATGGTGGTTCAGGTGTGAATGCAAAGCTCATGATACTAGTTGTGTTAGATCTGAAAAGAAGGAAAGAAAATGTGGGAAAAAGTAGTGAGAAAATTGTGTAATGTGTAATGTAATGTGTGTAAGATTGGCGTTGCCGTTTTTATGCCACTCGTCTAAAAAATAAATTAAGCAGTGATTTTGAAACATTCATTTTCATTTTTACGATGAATAGAAGAAGAACCCTTGGAGTGAGAATTGGGGGTGCAAAATCGGAAATATTATACACACACACATTGTTTGTTTGTTCACTTTTTTCTCTCCATTTCGTCATAAGTTTTTGTTTACATTTGTGAAATAATTGTTTATATTGTTGATAAATAAGAAACTATAAAGAATGGTATAATGTAATTCAAATGCAATGCAAATTATTCATGTAGATTTGGCGTTGGGTGTTGTTATTTTTTTTTTTTTTTCATTAATCAAGTATAATTATATCAACATCATCATCATCTTCGTCATCGTCATTTTCTTCTTTTTCAATTGGTGGTTCTTTGGGTATTTCAACACTGGTTGGTATTGATGGGTCTTCGATTATTTGAATATCACCATCGGAATCTTCTTCGTGTTCCGCTTCTTGTGCTTGTTCTTCCTCTTCTTCTTCAATTTGTGCTTGTTCTTCAACTTCCAACTCTTGTTCAAAATCATCCACTTCTGAAGTTGGAGTTGGAATAAAATTATTCAAATTTCTCAATTGCATTCTTTGATCTCTTGATAATTTACTAGTATCTAGATTATCAGTATTTTTCAATTTCATTCTTCTTTCAAATCTTCGTTCAGCAGCATCTTTTAAATCTTGTTCTTTTTCTAATTCCAATTGTTCCTTTCTTTGTTTTTCTTTAGCTTCTAATCTTGAACTTCTTTTCCTAACAGCTAATAAATTAACCATTTGAATTTCTTTCCTTTTATTAATTAAATATTTCCGTTTTTTCAATTCATTTTCAAAAATAGAATCAATTATAATTTTTTTAGAAGTTAATTTATTAAATAATGATTTCAAACTAGGTAATTTTTTCAATTTGATTAAATATTCATTAAATTCATAAATATTCTTATAAATTAATTCAAATTTGATTTTTTTAACATCAAATGATTCTGGTTGGAAATGATCTTCTGGTGATTCCGGTGATAATTTTCTCTTTTTAGGTATAATTAAACTATTATAAGTTATTGTCCTTTTATATAATCGATTATTATCAAATAATGAAAAATATTGATCTTCAGTATTATTCTTATTGGTTGTGAATATTGGATTGATTCTTAATTGTTCTAAAGGAAAACCTTGCTTTTCTAACCAATCTCTAAATTTTGAATATTTGGAAACATGGTTTATTAAGATATATAAAATTTCAAATTTTTCATCAATTTTTAAAAAATCAAATTTAGGAGATTCATCTTCATCTATTTCAATAATATCTTCTTCATCTTGTTCTTGTATTTTTGGATTTTCACTCAATGGAGTTTTCCATGTGAATGAAGCACGGAAAGCATTTTCAAACTCATCAATATTATTCACTTTCGATCCTTTAACAATACTAATCAAACTTAATTTCAATTTATTTATAAATAATGAATTCTTTTCATTATCATAATCCTTAAAGAAAAATCCCAACAATTCCAATTCAAATAAATCAACATCAAATAATTCAGATTGTAATCTCAAATAACCTCGGTAGTTATATAACCAATTAATAACATATATATATTCAAATTGGTTTCTTAATTCAACCAACTCGGGTGTTTGATACCCACCATTTTCCAATGGTTGTTGATTCAACAATATGATAGGATGTTGCTTTGATAACAGTATGATTTGTTCATCGGTTCCAAATGTTAATGAATGTATCGGATGATTCTCATCTATCGGTATTGGGGTGGCTGATTGACTTCTTGATACCATGTTTTTTTATTGTTTGCTATTTGGGGGAAAATAAGATGAACAACAAAGTATGGAAGAAAAAAATATATTTCAGAAATTGCGTCGCGTGTGTTTTTTTTCAATGTAACAATTGATAATTTGACAAAGGTTAATTGATCACGTGATATCTGGTCACATGATATCTGGTCACGTGACTTGGAAAAGAGTATAATGATGTGCCTGTTTTTTGACAACTTATAAGTATAGAATATAACTACAAGTGGTTAGGTTTTCCTTTTTAAAATAAACTTCTGATTCAAACTAGTGACTTTTCTACAAATATATTTAGAAAAACCAACAGACCATAACGCAAAGGGGTTGGTTAGAAGGTACAGTACTAGATCTGGGGATTTATACCTAACATTTGGCCCAAATACTTTCTCTGTCATTGCTTCCCTGTCGGTTAGTTGGTCTAATAGTATTTCTTAATAAATTGGGGGATTGTTTTACAAGTATAATCTGTGTTCAACTTCACGTTGGCTACAAATTGAAGATGAAGGATAAACTTGTTCAAGATTGCTAACAAAAGACACTTCATTTAAATACACACAGACTCTTAAACTGATGGCGGTGGTAGTAGTGGCCACGATGCTGTTATAATTGCTACATCTAGTGGCCCTATTCCTTCGATTTGTCTTGCAGGTTGGGATAACACTATTGAAGCTGGAATCTCTGGTCAAACTAATGCTTGTGTAATCACTGCTCAGGTGCTTGGTAGTATAATAGTCTAATTATTTCCATATAGAGGCTGTTCTGTTCCAATTGATATCTGCCATTGTACATTAAAAACAATATGTAGTGAATTTATTCGCAGGAATTGCAAATTCTCAAACACTGACCCCTAGTAAAAATTGGATCCTGAAAATTTCAGTCTTGTATGTACAACAACCCACGTCTTGATCCTGCATTCATACCTGATTCAT
>JAKTVG010000447.1:0-29551 GCA_030557085.1 Candida gigantensis
TGATCAGCAAACACACCCACGGTATATGCGCAATGAATTAGTTATACACTAAAGAGAAGAAGCTGAGCAAAGTTTCTATTTTTAACTTGTTAATTAATCAAGCAGATAAAGAGAGAACATGATGGGCGTAAATTAGGCAGGCGTGAAATTAGGCAGGGGTGAGTGACAGTAAGAAAGAAAGGGTGCATGTTTCTGAGTGCGGGTGAAGAAAATTTAGGGAGTAAAATTTTGTTTCTTTTTTTTCGCATCCAACATTATTGTGTAAAACAACCTTTGTTACTGGATACAGTATTGGTGCTAACCAAATGGATGTTCCACATTCTAACCTGAGTAAACGTAAATCCAAGTAGCAACCATTCAAAGAAAAAAATAAGGAAGGTTCTGCATATTCTGATTCTTTTCCAAGCAAGGTAAAATGGCAAGCAGGTAAGGATTCGGGTAGACCGAACCTAATACCGAGAAAGGAATAAACTATAGGTGACAAAACACCTATGGGTCAGGTCGCCTCTTTTCTTTTTTTGCCCTGTTTGAGGTAGTCCCATTATGTGCCTGTTTTTCTTGGGGGAGGAGTCAAAAGTAAGAAGCAGCATCAAATCTCAAACCCCCCTTGATTCGAATAATTGCAGCCATGACCCTGTTTTAAAAAATCACTCTATAACCTTAAATCATAAAGACCAATATTGAGAGGGGGGGAGTGGAGAATACATGGGTTAACAATTTCACTTTTCAATTTCATCTTCGAACCCCTATAGCAATCTACAGGCGAGGTATCCCTTTCGCACAACCATGGTAGATCTCAGCGTCGAGAATTTCATGTTATACAATAACAACCCTCGCAACGATACAACAATAATAATCATGATCATTAAGGATTGACCATCGGATACGTGATAAAATAATTTTTTTCTCTTTATTTTTCCATTTTTAAATCTTTTCGTTGGTGTTTTTGTGCACTATGCCTGGAACTATTTCGGAAACTAATCCGTTTCCACTAAAAAATTCAGTTGATTATAAAATATGGAGACAGTTAAAATCAGATCTACGGTTTAAATGTTGTCAAGTAGATGTGGAAGCGAGTGTATGTGTTAGTATGCGAGTGAGTGTAAGATGTACATGTGTGCGTATCTCCAATAAAAATAGTTGTATCGAAAGAGTATGTTGAGAAATAGGCAAAGTAAAAATTCAACTATGCGTAATTGGGGGAAGCCGAAACTCATAGAAGATAGGGAAACATCCCCACTATGATATTTATTTTAGATATCTAATTGTAAAGAAAAACCATACAAAGACGTTAACAATAAAAAAATTTTTCTTGCAAGTTTGGGAATTTGACAGAACAAGCCTGTACCCGTATCTTGATTATTAGACTGACAGGAAGTACAAACTAAAAAAAAAGTACTGCGGAAGAAAGAGAATTTTCAGTAGGGCCAAAGAGACGTGGGACAAGGTATACTAAAGCTACAAATTATGAAATGCGCAGCTGCATGTTAAAAATAGCATAGGTGCCCAGGGCTAACTCCTTCTATAAAAACTGCCGCTTGGAAATTTAACTTTATCCGGAGAGACACAGAACCAGAGACAAGACAAGAAACAAATGAATTTAAGATATTGTGCATCATGCTGGTCTTGAAGAACCTCTTCAGGATATGCACAATAACAATTAATTTAGTAGGCATCGCTGCTATTTCCGCTTTCAACTTTTTGTGTACAGGGTTCATAACCTCTCACTACAATTCTTCCTTCTATATCAATTCTGTTCTGCTTTGTGTAGATTCGTTTTTGGGTTTGTAATGTTATTTTCTCTCATTAGTTCCGATTTCCCAGTACAGGCAACTCAGATACAGTTAATTTTAATTAAATGATTGTCTCATCATCATTCATCATAAGCAATGTACAACCATCCCTGCCCCCCCTCCCCCTTTGCGTAAGGTTTGTTTGCCAAGTAGAATCTCTGAGGAGAAATCAAAAGGAAAAAAAATCAAGGTATATAAGATTGCAAATAGAATCCCTGTTTCTAGATTCTTGAATTCCAGATTTTCCTTTCCTTTGAATTTTTTTTTTTTCCAATCTTCTTTAACTTTTTCAATCCACTCAATAACTACTACTAATTTACTTGGAGTTTAATAAAACTTTGCTGCCCTTTATTAACTACCTTTACATTCGCTTACTACTTTTAACTTAAAGCAACTTTAGCTGAGATTTTTCACAGTCCTAATTTTGTTAAATCTATTTTTGGCTAAGTTTTATTTCCTTCCATTGAAATTATAGTTTTCTCCACCCCACCACACCACACCCCATTTCCCATTCACCCCTTGAAATAAGAGCAAGACAGTTTTACCAACAGTTTATTGAAAAGAAAGAATATTAATTGCTAAATACAACATATTTTTTTTCTTTGACATCTTCCACAATTTATTATCTTCAAGATTTCCTAATTTACTATATACGTTCGCTACCCTTCCTACTAATACAATTGATACCACCGTAGTATTCAACTAATTCCTTTTTTTGTTCCTCCCCTTCAATTTATTAACTACTTTTTCAACTATGAATATGAATGTCGACTTTTTATCACAATTGGTTGCTGATGTTTCACCAATGATGCAAACTTCAAGCAATATCAACGGTCAATTTATGTCTCCAAACCCAAACTCATTGGCCAACCACCACCACAATAATAGCTCAGCTGAAATTAACTCATCTACCGATTTGTCAGCTCTTGATATCTTGGATTTCATTCCTGCTGCTGCCGTTGCTCAACAACAAAATCAAAAGTTGCAACAATACTTGAGAACTCCAAAATCTGCTATTAGTCCAAAATTTCAATTGAGTGGTTCCAACTTTTCCAATCAACCAACACCTGCTTTTGGTGCCATTACTAATTTCCCAAATGGATCTTTTGTTGATAGTGCTTCAGTTACTGCTACTGCTCAATTTTCTCCAATCACACCAAATATGGTGAATTTTAACGGTCCAATGCAATACCAATTTCCATTGCCACAACAACAACAACTGGTTGAATTGTTGAATACTCCAAATTCTGTTAATGGATTTTCTAATTCAACTATGCAATTATCACCATCTCAAGTTCTGTCTACTCGTGTTTCATCTGCTCGTTCATCTGTTGCTGAAAAGACTGGTCCTACCATTGGTTTAGGTGTTACTGTTGAACAACCAAAGACCACCAAACTGAAAAAGCAACCATCTCCTCATGAACAAGCTGCACTTCAGTTTAGACAACAAGTTACTCACGAAGCTACAAAGATGCACCACCGTGACAATAGCAATTCACAACCTCAACCAACCTCTCAAATGCAAAAGTTGATTGAACAACAAAGAGAAAAGCAACAACAACAATTGGCATTATTACAAAAAGGTGAAATTCCAAAACCTCCTGAATTGAAACCAAAGAGAAAATCAAGCTGCAGACCTCACAAGCAAAAGAGAAGAGTTCAAGATCAACAACAACATCAATACAGAAGAGTCTCACCTCCACCTTTGCAAACTATTTCTGGTGATTCCCCTACTACTATTGAAGCTTCTAGTCCACAGCTGGATATGTACAACGAAGGCAGTTTTGGCAGCAGTAACAACACCAACTTTATGTTTGGTGGAAACATGACTGCTGAAGAGTTGTTGAGCAATGATCCTTTTGAAGCTTTGAAATTAGGTAAAGATGTGCTTTTGTCTGAATTTATTGATTTGGATTGTGAAGATACTACTGGTGAATTTGAGAATTCTATTGAAGATTTTGATTTCTTACATTTGAACAAACGTACTAGTTCAACTAATCTTGCTTCTCAACGTCCTGCTTTGAAAAAGAAAAAGTCTGTCACTGCTACTCCATCAAAAGTTGTCAAGACATTGAAGAAAGCTTCATCATTCAGTGGTGGTACTTCTCCTACTTTTGTTATGAATCCTAAATTACAATGGACAAAGAGTCAAACTGCTGAGCAACAACAAAGGTTAATCAAGAGAATTTCTTCTCATAATCATGCTCATTCTATGTCTGATTTAAGTGGTCAAGGTATGCCGGCTTTTACCTTGAGTAATCACTACCTGTTCATTTATGAAAATGCTGACTCAATTTATCAAGATGAAAATACTGATGAGAATGTTTCTCATCGTAAACAACATCAATCACATCCATCAATCAACGAAGTTGAATTGTTAAAAGACCTCGAGTCAGGATTAGTTGAATTTAAACTTGAGTTAAATAATACGAAATAAATTGACTTTATTTCATTTTTGGTTTGGTTTTCTACTATTTTTTTTTGTTTACGTATATTTTTTTAAAGGTGCTTATGAATGTTTTTTATTATACTTGTTTGTTTTCGTTTTGTTTTACTGTTGGTTCTTGATACATAATGCTTTATGCTTATTTTATATTTTTATTGGTGTGAGTTCTGTTTGTCTTTTTTAGTTGTTTTTTTTTTTGGTTCCGGTCATGTCGTTCCTTATTATATTATCTCGATCGTAATTATTTAATCGTTAATGTATATTATATTTTAAATCTAGAAGTTTAAGGTTTTGTAGACCCAGCTGATCAGTAAACCCGTTGGTACGATACCAGGGGGATCTTCTGAGAGAGGATCATGTGACCAACCAAAAAATCAGCAAATCTGTTCTTTGCTTGATCTCTCAAGGGGGGGGATTACCAAGATTCTGGGAACAAGGGTTGTTGGTATTGGTGTTGTTACGAGAATCATTGCAAAATTTCAGGTGTAAAAGGAAAAGTTTTTCAGAAACACTAATTTCAAAATTCCCACTTGTTGCAAAACATCGCTGGTTGTAGAGAGTTACTAGGTGGTACTGTACTACCAAGTTTTTCTCGAAAGCGAACCCGAGATTTTCTATTTTATCTCGACCTACAGAGTGGGTTTTATCAATTGGTACAGCATACATGAAGAGTTTAATGCAATGGTGGAAAAAGAAATCAAAGAGTTGTAATGCTAATGACTACGAAAATCTACCGCAACACAACGCAACCGCAATTTGAAACAACCAAATTCATACTTGAAACAACAAGGAGAGTTGGACCCAGAGTCCACCAAGCGAGAGGACCAACCTACTTTTTTTTTTTTCTTCGTGTGGTCTCTCTCTCTCTCTTAGAGTTGCTCTACTATCTACAAACAAATTATAGTACTACAAGATGCCTTGGCAGCAACAGAAGCAACAAAGAATCCGCTTTTCCCGATGCCCCCCTTGATTATAAATCCGATTTAACATGTAGGTGGGCAATTGCTTTGATTTTAGATTATGTACATGTGAGTTTTGAAGAAGTTTAGAGGAAAAAAAGACAACCAAAAACTGAAGAGAAACTAGTTCTTTTTTTGGCCCTGTTACTGATGTTACTCCACTTTGTGTTTATAAATGCAGTGTTAAAGAGGTTCACTTAGAAAGAAGAAACTATTGCCTCAATCCTATGGCAAAGGCTTTTACCGACAGAATATGGGTCGATTTAATCAAAGGAAAAAGAAATAAGGGGAGGCGGATGCCAGAGATTTTGGTCAATGTACTTCAATTTTTCTTCTCTCGGTATAATTGGAAAGTTTCAGAATTACAAAACATGAAACGTTCTGAAGAAACCTTATGATTGGATTATAGCAATACCGGATACTTCTTTCAAAAAGGCATTTCCAAGATCCTCTAATTTAAAAAAAAATGTGTATTCAAAAATGTACATGCTGAAAAAAAACCTATACTATGCGTGTGGAGTGGGGGGACTTCTTTCAACTCCTCTATTCCTTGTTACTTCTTGGTACGTAGTCAGTGGCAAGCACTTTTTCCTTTCTGAATCTGTCAGCAACTGAGACTTTACCTTCAGTTCCATATGCAGCATAGAACAATCCCACTGGTACTAGACCCATCCATATTATGTTAAAGAACGCAGAACGTGGTTTGAATCTAAAATAATGACCCAATTTTTCTCTGGCAGTGTTGAACTTATCAAACTGTTTGTCTGGGTGTAATGTACCGGCCATGGTTGTATGTGTTGTATTAATGAATAGATATGATTATTGGTTTGGTAAGATGTGTTCAGCTTGGGGTTTTTTTTTTCTGTCTTATTTCTCATTGAATTGATTGGTAAGAAAAATATGTGTATATGCAGGACCAGATATTAACTGTGGGAGAGAGAGACAGAGAGAGAGAGACCACTAAATTGAGATTTGTTTACAAAACGAAACACAACAAAGTCCAATATTACCAATACATCTAATTGCTACTATTTCAACACAACTTTTTCTTTCCGCTTTGCTTTTGAAAGATGTCAGACAAAACTCTAGATGAGAGAACCACTGCCATACTTACTGAGCATTTGGAATTTGCTCCGTTGACGTTGATAGATGATGTCATCAATGCCGTGAATGAGATCATGTACAAGGGCACAACTGCCATTGAAACATATTTAAAAGAACAAAAAGAATTGAAAAAGAGTGGCGTGTTTACTACTGTGTCTGAAGATGAAATAGAGATTGGCATGGGGAAACTAGAGTCTTTATTGGAGTCCACTATAGATAACAACTTTGATAAGTTTGAACTATATTGTTTGAGAAACATCTTCAACATCCCGAAAGATACAATCCCATACATTCAATTGGCTCACCACCAGAACATTGATTTTAATGGAAATAATGTGGAGAAGAAAAAGGAGTTTGACCGACAGGTGAAAGACTTGCAATTGAAAATAATGCAGGAATTACAACTTCGGAAAATCGTAGAACTCCAACTTGCCAAAGTCCTGAAGTTGATTAAAGTGTTTAAAGCAATTGATCAAGATTTCAAGAGAATGAAGCTCAACGAATCCAAAGATGATGAATCGAAACGGATCTTGAAAGTGTTACAACCAATCAATGAAACGTTATATTTTCTAGTGAGTCAAATGGAGAATCTTACTGGTCAATTGATAGATATATCGAAGAAAGTAAATACAAATTTGAAACAACAGAAGTTTGTGCCGAATTTGAGGGACAAGTTCATAGATGGACGGACACAGAAAATATTACAACAAACGGGGATTTTAAAAGAGTTGGAAAATAATGGTGTTGATATTGGAGTGAATGGCGATGATACAATGGAAGGTGTGGAAGTAATAATGATACCAGATGAAGAAAATATTGATTTGGAAGCGATAAAAAATGCTTCTGACAAAATATGACAAAACTTTTTCATTTTTTTATCTTTCTTGGGTCAATTAGAAAGACATTTGCAGTACTTTAAAGTGACATTCATAAGTGCGATAGAAACAAACAATACAGAGATGTTAGTGGCCATAGTATTATGTATTATATAAATAAACAAGAACAAAAAAACAAAAACAAAAACCTATAGATTAATTAATTCTGAGAATTTCAAATTTTTTCTCAGCTTCTTCTAAACTAAAGTCGGCTTCTGCTTGATGCCATCTTTCATGCAATCTACCGTGAATCAAAACCAACTTTGGTTCTTCAGATTTGGTGTCATTGACACTCTTCTTACCAAACAATCTTGTTTTCTCGTTGCTCCAAGTACCATAGTCAATTCTGTCCCATTCTTTTGGTTTGGTAATGCCCAATCTTGTCAATTTAGGAGATTTTAATGGTTCTGGATCCAAGATACTTGTACTTTTTGGCTTTGAGAAATAAATCAAAACTAAACGACGGAATTGCTTTTGGTCGTCTGGTGGACTAACTACTCTGTGGATAGACGATTTGAAGTACCCACCAGTGATAAACTCCAAAGCATCGCCAATGTTGACAATCAATCCATTAGGTGTATGACCAACATAATTCCATTCACCGGTGTAGTAGTCTCTAATTTGCAATGAAAGGATAGGTTGCGAAGTAATGAATGTGAACCCACCACTATCTGAATGACCTCTGAGCCAAGTATTTTCAACCTTCTTTTCATCCTCTGGATCCATACCTTCGTACATCATGAATCTACCAGTACCACCACCAGAATTTGGTACATCGTCTTTCACAACCTTAAAGAAGCTATCATAAATGGTACCTTCTGGAAGTTCCAATACAATATCTGACAAATTACAAAGTTTTTTTAATACGTTAGTATGCAAGTATGTAAAATATTCATTAACTTCTTTTAAATGATCCTTTACAACTGGTGGATACTTGTTTTGTGACTCGTCGAAAAACAGCTCACTTTGCATATTATTAAAGTTATAATGGGTTATTGAATCCTCGACACCATTTCTCATTGACCAATATCCCTTTGGTTTATAACCACTTCCACGTTCAGCACCAAGTGAAATGGAACGATCTTCAAGATCTGATTTTAAAGCACCTGCCAAATACTTTTTTTGTTCTTCTAATGGTACCTCAACGGTTGATTGAGCCAACGATTTAAGGAATTCTAATTTCTCAGTAGGAAATCCATGATTGATAACAGTGATGAAACCGTAAGTGGAAAGAGACTTTTCAATCTTAGCAGCTAATTCTTGTCTTGATTTTAAATTTTCTGGACCCTCCTTATATAATGATAAATCAATGGCTTCAAGCTCAACGGCTTTATTAGTGGATGAAGATAATGGAGCTTCGACAAATGGTCGTAAATTATATTTGTTTACTGCGACTGGCATTGTAGTTATGTTGTTGGTAATTTAGTTTGATGAGAATAATACTTCGAGGTATTTGGTTGGGTTCATATATGGGATCAGATAAGGAATAGGGGATATAAAATAAAGGGGGGGTTGATTCCCCATACTGTGGATTCATCTTTCTTGCGTCGTAGATTTGGATATGAGAAATCTCGCAGCCACAATTATTATTGAGTTTTGTAACCTCAACTACCCGGATCAGAACCGCGCAAACTCGCCCCAGATTTCAACAATCGCCAGCCGATGAGCACACGATAACGCAATATTATCTGTCAAGATGTGGTTACACGTATTCTATTGAGGAAATTCAATGCTTAGATTAAATCTTTTTAGAGCCGTCAATTTTTTTATTAAACCGGTTTTGAGTGTGTTTTGTGAACATTAAACTTACATAGAGTTTTGGTTCATATGCACATTTTGACACCATCTAGGACAAAATTATTTGCAATTACAAATCAGAAGATCTTCCCGTTCTCGACTCTCCTATAGCGATTAAAATACCTAAAACTGTTCTCACTGATGGTCAATTGCCTGTTTGAGCCACCATAACCGCTAAAACATTCATAAACTCGACCTTTCAACCCAAATGTTTCGGTATACTCACGGCTGGCACCCCAACTCAACATATCCTCAACATTTTTATCGTCCATGTACACCTGCCCAGCATTATTTGGTACCGACCCCACAATAACGTATAAAAATAGTGGATTACAAATACGGCCAAGAAAATATCAATATTATTCACCAACGCTCTTTTGAATGGTGTATTCTTTGATTCAATGCTCCATATTCATCTATCCAATGCTCCACACGATTAAGTAAATAACTGGTGATATTGGTTATTGCCACAATTATATATTAACAGATCACCGTGTAAGTAGTAGTCTGTAACTGATTATTTTAGATATATTGCTCAACTTGAATTTAGGATGAAATGGAAAAAAATACCAATAAAGGCTACTAGATAATCGTTTAACAAGTAGTAATCTAATTATTAAGTAATAACTACAATCTCTCCATCTACTGTGTGTAAAGAACCAATTAGCAAATCAATATGAATATTTTGGTATACTTTTCACAATTAGTATGCAGAAACCAGATAACCCTTCGTGCATATGACACATAACGAACTTTTGCAAATTGCTAAATATTTAAGGGGCACAACTCTTTGTCCCCCAATACTTCAACAATAGAACAGCGAGTAAGACATCACTTTGCTATTTGGCTAGATACTACTAAAAAGTTTTGATCTAATTTTTGATATTTTCTTAGTTGCGACTAATCGCAACTGACCTACAAGATCTATCATCTAATATCTCAAATATACAATATATCACTTATAAACAACTAAAGTAAAAAACAATCCTACATACTAAACCAATTTGATTTCATCAAGTTTTTCCTGAACTTCATCGACACCAGATTTTTCCTCTGCTTGATGCCATCTTTCTTGGAATCTACCAAAGATTGAAACTAATTTGGGACCATCGGTTGTTGTATCATTTTGTTTCTTCAGACCAAACAATTTTGCCTTTGCCCTATTCCAAGTAACAAAATCAACTTTTTCCCAACCTTCTGGCTTGGAAAGACCCAACTTTTCCAATTTTGGAGATTGAATTAAATCTGGATCCAAAATACTTGTACTTTTTAGAAATGAGAAATAAATAATGACAAGACGACGAAATTCTCTTTGATCTTCAGGTGGTGCCATAACTCTATGAACAGAAGCTTTGAAATAACCACCAGTGATAAATTCAAACGCATCACCAATGTTTACAATTAAACCATTAGTTGTATGTCCAACATAATTCCACTCACCAGTGAAATAATTTCTAATTTGTAATGAAAGAATTGGTTGAGATGTAAGGAATGTGAATCCACCAGTGTCTGAATGACCTCTAAGCCAATTGTTGCCCACCTTTTTTTCATCTTCACGATCCATAGGTTCATACAACATAAATCTACCAGTACCATCTCCGGAATTTTGAATATCATTCTTAATTACTTTAAAATAATTTTCATAAATAGTACCTTCAGGGATCTCCAAGACAATATCGGTCAAATTAGAAAGTTTCCTCAACACTTCATCGTGCAAAAAATTAAAGTACTCATGAATTTCTTTCAAATGATCTTTAACGACAGGTGGATATTTATTCTTTGACTCATCGAAAAACACAGGTTGTTGAATATGATTGAAATTATAATGAATGATTGAATCTTCCACTCCATTCTGCATTGCCCAATACCCTTTTGGTTTAAATCCAGAACCAAGCTCTGCACCAATAGATTTTGAACGATCTTCGAGATCAGATTTCCATGCACCGGCCAAATATTTCTGTTGTTCATCCAATGACAATTCAAGGGTGGATTGACCTAATGATTTAATAAATTCCAATTTCTCAACCGAGATACCATGGTTAATAACAGTAAAAAAACCATAAGTGGAGAGTGATTTTTCAAGTTGAGCAGCTAAAACTTGTCTTGATTTCAAGTTTTCTGGACCATCTTTATATAAAGATAAATCAATAGCTCCTAATTGAATAGTTTTGGTGTTTGATGAAGATAAGGGAGCCTCATCAAAAGGTCTTAAGTTATATTTGTTTTCTGCAACTGGCATTGTTGATAATGTATGTTAATTATAAGAACACTGTCAATTTAAAAATAATAATAATAATTTGAAGGGTATTTATATTGTTTCGGATTAGGGGTATCAAGGGATTATTGCTTACCAACTCAGTGTGGTGATTAATTAATTTTTTTTTTGTTTTGTTGATCCGATCTCAACGCCTGGAATGAGAAATTTGCAGCCACAGTAATAAAAGATTTTTAGGTTTGGAATTTCCGCTGTGTACCGCGATATCAATAGAAAAAGCTGTTATCAGTGGTTATCAATTAATCATAACGCTTTCTTGGTTTGCTTAAATGTGGCATTCATAAAGGATTGAGTGTATGGACAAAAAGTTTGATTAATTTGTAATATTAGTAATCTACGGAGCAAAAAATAAGTATACCCAATGGTGGTGGAATCAAACCAGACCCTGCATAGTAAAGAACTAAGAACTCTAATAGTTTTTCCACAGCTGTTAGAAGTAAGTAATACAAGTCGTAAAATATTTTAGAGACAATCTGTAAACTGTGTAAATTAAAAGTCAATGAAAAGCATCTAGACAAATAATATCTGTTAGGCAAAGATAGGTGCTCTGAGATTGAACCCCTTCAAAACAAACTAACAAGCTATGGACTCAGATCAATTAATATCATAACTAGTAAAGATTACGAGCGGCATGTAGAGAAATACAATAAAGAGTAACGAGAGTAAAGAATATAGCGGAATAATTTGCGCTTTGCTGGTGCACGTGACAAATCAGACTAAAATATCTGCAAGATCATGCGTCCCTCTCCAAGATAACTATTGCTACAACTAAAAGTCAGATATTATAAACCCCGAATTAGCATTATGGCATAGTACACCCATTTTAAAGCTTTTGCTACGAATGCTGCACTAGAGCTCAAGATGGAGCATCTGTTGGTATCAATCACAGATCCTTGGCCAAAGGTACACATAAGTGGTATTCGCACGACAATGAGACCAACCTTATTTGGTGACACCTGTTAGGATACACACTGTATTGATATTATTTCCGCGAAAGAGAAAATATTGTATAGTGTGAAAGTCGAAATATGAATTGGTTCAGAAGTAAGGTACTATATAATTTCTATTAAACAAAAGGACTGGATTTTTTGATCCATATATACATGATTTCTCACTAGTGAAAATTTTTCACTTTCGTCGCTGGACTTATTTCACGTTGCATAATTTTCTATTCTTTGTGCTCTCATTTAAAACCTCAACACACTGAAATCATCTTTGGTACCTCGAGCACAATTAACTTCTTCACTATCATATATTATAGAATTTAAGTGATTTTTGTTTTATCTGACAGCCATAGTAATTCATTTAATCCTTCATTTAGAATTTAAAACTTCAATCTAAACCAACACACATAAATGGTTGATTACTTTGTTGACGTGTTAGCAAACTTATTAAAGTTGCCAGATGAAATTATTTCCCTTATTATGTCATACGTTCCCGTATGCATGTATAAAGTATTTATGAAATGCAAACCATTAATACCCATCATGATACCACTAATTTCAGGAACAAAGAGTAGCTTGATTGATCATGATCACGGAAACAAGTTTGGGAATTTGAATGCAACAGACTGCGGATTTGTATATTTTGATCGAATGGAAGATTTGATTAAGTTTTATGGTCATTGGGGCGTGCTTCCTTCCGAGTTGACTATTCTGTTTGAAACACTCTCTAAAGAGACTACATATCGATTTAAATGTTTAGAGAAATCCATTGATCATCAATGTGATAGTAAACATATGGTCTTGAAAAAGTTTTGTACTCAGTACCTCTGGTTTTTAAAAAAAGTTAAATCGGTACACTTTCCTGAACGAGTTTTGTTTGACGATATTAGGGAGTTCTTACAAAAATGTTACGACAATGATGATGGTGCTGCAAATTTAAGAGTCAAAACACTAGTTATAGGTGGAATTTGGAGGGATGTTGATGATCACAGTTTTTTTGATTTGTTGCCTCCCTCATTGGTGAACTTTCAACTATTTGGTGGTGCTGAACCAGCTATTCAACAAATTGCAAATCTTTCAATGTTAAAGCGTCTAACTATTGATCAAACTGATCAGGACTGCTTCAGATACTTGCCACCGAGTATTGAAGATCTTAACATTCCATGCTTATGCATTCGTGATCACGTTGGTAATAGAAATACATTGCCAGATTTACCAAATTTAAAGGAGCTCGACATAATAATGCGTTGGTATTTTGATTGGGAACAACATCCTATCCCTTTTGACAAAATGAAAAATCTAGATACTTTAAGATTTGAGTGCGAAACATGGGAAGATTTATCAATGTTAAATTTACCTTCGAGTATCACATGTTTATGGTTACAGTGTAACTTCTTAGAGAATAGTAATGATTTAAGAAAACTTACTAGGCTAGAAATCCTTGAAGTTAGCTGCATGAATTTCCCGTCTAATTTATTTTCAGATAAACAAGCTGTGGAAGAGTTATCGAAATTGACCATATTTGTCTACAATCCAAGAGATCACCGTGTACGTGGGTGTGGGGAGTACGAAGATGATCTCTATTCGGGTGAATATGAGATCTATTCGGGTGAAGACGAATCTCCATTGTGGGATCCTTCTTACGAATTGGAGGATTATCCAAAAATCTATTTAGATGACCATTTCTTTCCTGAAAACTTGAAAATTTTAGAAATGGAAGACCGATTTGTTATTAATAATTGGACCCCACCACGAAATTTAACAGAATTAGAATTAACTGGTGCTCACTTTAAAACGGGGTTGAAAAGTTCTTTCTTTCCTGCCACATTGAAGAAGTTTGAATTGAATTATAGTTCATTGAAAAGTTTAAACAATATAAAGTTCCCAACTGGTTTGACTTCCTTGACAATATTTAATAATTTTCTTTTAAAAGAAATGCTGGGCCATAATCTCCATGAACTTACTTCGTTGAAACACATATCTGTTCAAGACGGACTTGTGAAACTTGATGACAATGATAGCGTAAAGAACGACCAGAAACGTCGGAAGTTGAAGTAAGAATCTTTATCTTGCTAGATTCAGTGAATTGGTCATTTAAACACTGAAATAAGAATTTTTACGTTTACTTTATAATTACTTATTTCTCTTTATTGTTATTATAACGAATAGATAATTCGATAGTATTTTGTATTGATAAATGTCATTCATAGAACGTGAAGAAATTGGAAGATTACTCGTCACTGTGTTCGGTAAGCGCAATCCCCAACTTCGTCAAACACATAGAATACACGCTTCTATTGTAATCAGAAGAGATATTTGCTATTTTATATATCAATAATTGTTTTTTACTCTTTGTTGTTAAAAACAAGCATGGGGCATATGTATTTTGAATTCTAACTACTTACAAAATTAAATCTAATGTAACTATGATATATTGGCAAAGTTTTCTTTTATTGCTTTATTCAATTTTTTTTCAAATTCTTCTTTAGATTCACCAGCTTTCCATCTTAAATCATAAGCAGGATGATCAGGTTTCAAAAATGTATTACCAACACCATACAAATTTTCTCTAAATGTGA
Source organism: Candida gigantensis (assembly GCA_030557085.1). Lineage (NCBI taxonomy): Eukaryota > Fungi > Ascomycota > Pichiomycetes > Serinales > Debaryomycetaceae > Candida > Candida gigantensis. The sequence goes on from JAKTVG010000447.1 coordinate 14,773, forward strand.
TTCCTTCCTTTGCGTACTCTTTTTGAGCATACCCCTTTTCTTGAAGTAATGGGATAACATATTCAACCAAATCTTCAAAACTCCCTGGTGTAATAGCATAAGTGAAATTAAATCCATCAACACCAGAAATCTCATGCCAACGGATCAATTCTTCAGTGACTTCTTCTGGATTACCAATAATCACTGTCCCGGACCCACCAATCTCAAGTTGGTTCACAATGCTGGCTCTTGTCTTTTTGGTGTTTGGGTCTTCTCCAGGAACAGGTTTTGTCCAAGTATCAACAAAACTTCTAACGGCATTACTTTTAACATGACTTAATTCTTCATCATAATCATATTGACTCAAATCAATCCCTGTCCATCCACCAAAGAGAGCTTGTGCACCTTCTGGATCAGAATACTTTTTGTAATCGTGATATTTAGCAATTGCTTCATCATGAGTAGGTGCAACTATAACTGTGACTAATGAAAGAATTTTGATATCATCTGGGTTTCTACCGTTTTCCTTGGCGAGTTTTTTCAATTGATCAATTTTCACTTTGAGCCCTTCTGGTGTCGTACTATTAACAAAGGCAGCTTCAGCATTTCTAGCAGCATATTCTAACCCCTTTTTGGAGGCACCAGCTTGTAAAATCACAGGTAATCTTTGTGGTGTAGGTTCAGTGATACTTGGACCAGGAACATTGAAATATTTCCCTTCGTAATTGATTTCTCTAATTCTTTCTGGATCGGTAAACACTTTAGTTTTCTTATTGACTTGAACAGCATCATCGGCCCAAGAAGACAAAAACAACTGATAAACAACTTCCAAAAACTCTTGTGCTTTAACATAACGTTCATCATGTTCTGGTAACTCACCACCATTCAATAAATTTCTTGCAGCAGAATCCAAATATGAAGAAACAATATTCCAACCAATTCTCCCCTTTGTCAAATGATCCAAAGTAGCCAAACGACGACTGAAATGATATGGTGATTCACTAACAGTACTTGAAGTGACAGCAAACGATAAACTTTTAGTAACGGCAGCCATAGCTGGGATAACGGCATGAGGATCATTGACAGGCCATTGAGCACCAGCTTTAGCAGCAGCTGACAAATTACGAGGTCCATTATAAACATCATACCCACCCAAAACATCAGCAATGAAAAGAGCATTGAATTTCCCCTTTTCTAATAATTGGGCTAAATTGGTCCAGTATTCAATGGTGTTGTAATCACGGGATTTATCTTCTGGATGTTTCCATAATCCTGCTGTTTGAAGCGAGGGACACATCATGTCGAAAGCATTGAGGATAAGAAGTTTTGGTTTTCTTTCAAGTTTTTGTCTTTTGTTGGTAGTCATTGTTAGATGATGATGAAAGAAAGAAAAACAAGAATTGGAACATAATTGGAATCGGTTATTGTTATGATATTTATAGAGAAAGATCGTGTCGAGTAGAATCACGAAATTTCTAACCTTAATTTGTCATATCCCGATATCTGGAGCAAATTAATATTTTACTTGTTTTATTGCCGGGGTTCTAATAGAAACTCGGGTGTGCGCGTGGGAAGTACTGTGGCTTTCCTTATATATTTTTTTTTACATCTTATTTTTCTTGTCAAATATAATCAACGGTTATATAAGATCTACGTAGTACTGTTTCTAGGCAAAGGAGCCACAATTTTCATATTCTTATAGGCATGTCTATGTCAACTATAATAAATAAATACCCCATCCTTTCCATTCATTTTAGTGTTATGTCTTGATGGTGCCTTGATTGAATAAGCAATAACTAATCAATTGACACGTGAGACTAACCATTACTATTATAAATCACCAGTCACTGTTACTCGATAATCCTCTAGTCATATATTCACTAACCACCTTTTCAGACTAAAGAACCGTTCAAATTAGACTTACGGCGGACTCCGATGGTTTTACCAATTTATTCCCAATATAGTAATTACGTAAGCCTCACGTGATGCTATATGGAAAAAAGAATCGGTTAAGCGCGCGTGGAGCGCGATGGACGCAAAAAAAAGAGAGATGAATTTCAGGTTATCAGTAAGCAGCAAGCAAGAGATCACCCAAGAACAAAGGAAAATTTTGGTCAACCGAGCGGAAACCAAAAAAAAAAAAAATTCCGTCATCTCTTTTTATCTTGAATAACAACAAAAAGAACAAGAAGAAGAAAAGAAATATGTTACAACTACTCGTATCGTCTACGTCATGGAGGACACAAGTCAGCGGAGTGATGGGATCTACCTCATTGGCCTGCTGGATAGTTTTATTGATGCCTCAATTAATTGAACAATGGCGATTAAAGTCCGCCGAGGGGATTGCCATTGGATTCATTGCCATTTGGTTTGCTGGAGATGTTTTCAATTTGATCGGGGCTATATGGGCTGGATTATTGTCTGAAGTTATATTCTTGGCTGTTTGGTTCTGTATTGCTGATTTCTTGATGATTTTTTCCTATTTTTATTATACTACCATATACCCAAAGCATAAACATAGAAAAAGTAGTACCAGAAGAGATACTGATGCCGAAAGAAGTCCGTTGTTGGTAGGGGAAAGAAGTAGACGTAGTAGTACGTTAACGGATATTGCGTTGGAACCAGAATACCATTCTGTGTTTGTTAAGTACGTGTTGCCTTTGTTGTTTGTTGTTGGCTGCGGTATGATGGGATTCTTTGTTAGTGGTGGGTCAGCTGGAGATGGTGATGGTGGTAGTGGTGGTAGTGGTGATGATGAAAAGATTTTGCTTGGTCCTCAGATTATGGGATACTGTAGTGCTTTATTGTATTTGGGTGCACGTATTCCTCAAATTATTCAGAATCATAAGAGAAGAAGTGTTCATGGATTAAGTTTATTGTTTTTCTTGTTTTCAACATTGGGAAATTTGACATATGCTGGACAAATTTTGTTCTATAGAAGTGATGAAAAGTATATCTTGTTGAATTTGAGTTGGTTATTAGGATCATTAGGTACAATTGTGGAAGATTCAATTATTTTCTTGCAGTTTTACATTTATCGTGAGAATAATGATGAGTTCATTGAATAAACATCAAAAAATCATTCAGTATTAATTAGTTGTGGTTTTTTTTTTTCTGAATAAAAACAATAATACTTGTATAATAAATAACAAATTTTTATGTAAAAAATGTACAATTATATAAAGAAGAAAAGTTGTTTATCTGTTTATCTATATGCACTTGTTTGATTAAAACCCTGATTTTTCCCTGATGCAATTTGTTTGCCCTAAATTTCTATTATCCCATGATTTTTCTTTTTAATCAATATTTAATCCAATTAATTTTCCCCCTAATAAATATAACTTGTCTACTCTAACATGAAAAATAAATAACAATAATAACAATAATAAAAAAAAAATAATAATAATATAATATAACATTCACCTTTTTCCCTTTGTAATAATACCAATTGTGATCCGAAAGAATAAATGAAATAAATTTTAAAAAAAAAAACGTCCCTTTAATAAAACCTGAACCGAACTAAAAAATTGTTTAATAATTAAAAATGAATTGTCCCTCTCTCTCTCTATCTTTCTGTGTGTTTCTTCTAATCGTTTATAAATACTTGTCAAACAACTCATCATTCAACCAACCAACTTTTTCAAAAGCTGCAAATAATCTACTAGCTTTATTAACATCAATTCTGCATGCTTTCTGAGCATCTGTTCTTCTAAAAGTTTTACCAGTTTTCAATCTTGAAACTTTTTCGAAAAACAATCTTCTTTTAGAATCTAAATATACCGCAACAGGTAATCTCAATATACTAGCCAACAAAACTTCTGCAGGATGAGTCAATTTATTTAAATTTGGATCTGTTGATAAATCCATAGGTTGTCCCTTCCATTCAATCTTTAAGCATTTGGCATTGTTTGCAGGTAATGTAGTGTTAACATCTGGAGAATAATCTGGAATTGACTCATCAATCAATTGTTGCTGCAATGTTAAAATTGGAGTTGAAGGAGAAGAAACAACCTTCTTCTTCTTCTTTAAAGGTGGAGTAGATGGAGCACCACTGAAAAGTGAACCATAACCATCATCTTCATCATCATTAGTATCTAAATCTTTGGATCTAGCCACTCTTCTTGTTCTGACTCTTTCCATATCTGAAGCAGTGTTATTATCATCATTGGAATCATAATTGAGTCTCTTTTTATACTTTCTTGGTGGTAAAGTAGCTATTCTAGAAGTTTCATTATTGGAAATAACACTATACTTGTTTAAAAATGCCAATTGATCTTGATAATAATTCTTATTTAAAGTGGTTTTGATGCTAATAGTTAATTTATAATCATTGAAATTTTCCAATTGAAATTCAGATTTAGTAGGTGGTAAAAATGATTTTTGATGAGATGTAGGGAAATTGGTTCTGTAATTGTTGTTGTTGTTGGTTGTGGTAGTAATTGGTTGTGCTAATTTTGGCAATGGTTGTTTAATCATGTATAAACTGGCATTTCTTTGGTGTGGTGACAATGGTGGTGACAATGGTTGCAAAGTGGTGGTGGTTGGTCTTGGTGAGACTGTTGCACTTGTTGCTGATGGTGAGTTCAATAATAATTCATTTGACAATTGTTGTTTTAAAATTTTATATTGATCTTCTGAATTGATAGTAGGAGTAAGACAGTTTGGTATATCAGTAGTATTGGTAGTTGTAGTAGTATTAGTAGTGGTATTATCACTACTAGGTGAGTAGTTTAACATTGGTCTATATATAAAAGACATAATAATTGGTTTACAATGGTGTTTCAAAAGAATGTGAAAATTTTTAAAAAAAAGCTGAGAGATATGAAGAAATATAAATTTATATATATATATTCGTATATGTATATTCTTGTCTGTATATATATATAGTATGTGGTCTATATATAAAGTTGTAAACAAGAGATGATTAGTTTTAAAAAAAATGTATGACAGTAAAAAAGTAAATAAAAAAAAAAAAATTTTTTTCTTTATCTGTCCTGCATATACGCTGTTTGTTTCAAGTTTCTTTTTTTTTTTTTCGGTATTTCCTCCATTTCCTTTTTCCAACTGATTTAAACTTTTTTTTTCTCCAGACACTCAGACACAAATATTTTACTACACACATGGTTCATCATGAGCCCTCGCTCTGTGTGTGTGGGTGGTATCAGCGACTATTTCTTTTCCTCAATAAGTTCAGGCAATGCCGCGGGTGGACTATCTACGTGTCAGTTTAGTTGTGGGTGTGGAGAAGATAAAGAGGGGTGGTGTAAGGTGGTGCTGTCTAAACGCGGTTGAATAAAATTGATCGATAAAACCGAATCAAACATTCTCTACAACTAAAAAAAAAAAAATTCTTCTTGTGTCACAGGCGATAAGATAAAAGATTGTAGAAGATAAACCCCAAACCGTTAGACTTGCCTATTTCGGAGTAAAAGAACAGACAGACAAATAAAAAAAATAAAAAAATAAAAAAAAAAATTGTTTGATGCCCTGCGACTTATACCCTCATTATTTGAAAAATTTTTGCAATGATCCAAATAAGAAAAATTAAAAGGAGATGGGGATTCATGGTACTGTCTTCGTAGTCAGTCATTAAATCAATTTACGTCCGAGGCAATTGATACGGTGGCAAATCTGTTCCTGGTGTGTATGTGCTTCGAGCGTATGGTCACGATATGCAATGTGAGGATCGGAAATGTGGTCTTAGTCAATGGATGACTAATAAGTAATTGCAACACTTCAACGTCACCTACGACTGCGATTACTACAACAGGTAAATCGTGATATCTGTCTTGTGATTTCAGGTATTCAGACATTTTATTTTTATTCTAACAGAATCCGTTATATAATTATTCTACAACTGAATTGCCAGTTCTTTTCTTTGATTCTTTCTTTTTTTTGCAGTTAAACTTTTTTTCGCAATTGTACTCCATTTTACTTTTCAACTAAACTGTATTGTTCAAACTTGTTTCAGTCAATTGTGGTTGATACAAATCACATTTTCTCAATTGAGTAAGATATGACTATACATTGATTGTATCCAGAAGCTATGTGAAAAGCAGAGAGTGTATAAACATACGGTGGTAATAATATCGGCAAGAAAAAAATAAACCCAAACGAATCCGGGGAAATTGTGCACGACTCTTTTTGCACTAGTCACTCGACTCCTACAATCATATCATCCAATTTTTTTTTTTTTTTTATTTTTGCTGCATTTCTTTTTTTTTTACACAAGCTATTTTTCTTTTATTTCTTTGCTTCTCGTTATTTCCACTTTATTTTAGTTCATGTATGTGTGTACAGGTGTGTCCCATCTATGACTACTTTTTTTGCTTTCTTTCCTTCCGTCTCTTGGGTCTTTTTCTATATACACCCAATCACTTATCTATAAAGTTTTTTGCGCTGGAGCTGGTCAGACAATAAAATATTTTTTGTGAAATAAAAAAAAAAACGTTTGTTTGATTTTGTCCTGTCAGACAAAAAAGAAGAGGAGCATAAGGCTGACAATCAATTCGCCGGTTATTGGCTTGATTGAAAAATGTCTTTATAGCAACATACTAGTATCTACCCTCTCATGTGGCTCCGATTACCCAACGCAATTAACTCGGGATTATAAGCCAATTCTCAAACTATTTATTATTATTATTATTATTATTATTTTATTGTTCCGTCTAATCTCCCGCCAGCTGTAACACTACTACATGCCCACCCCCAGTAGCCTGATTTCAATATTTTCTTATCCCCACACACTTGTACGCACGCACAGATTCATAATATTTCTAAATGTTTTTCCTGCAGACTCAAATTATGTTCCTGAATAACCTCGGGTGGTTTTCGGCTTTACCCAACTCTTCTTTTTTCTTCCACCTTCTTCGATAGAAACATGTATGGGTATTGATACCACGGATATCTCTTTTGCCACCGACCAAAAAAAGCTGAACAAAAAGCAATTGTGATTTCGGTAGTTATTTTAACATGCATAGTACAATCGTCAAACTATTTGCACCCAAAAAAAATTTTAAAAATGTCGTACCGTATTGAATGTGTCAACGACTTTCTTCTCACATCATCGCTATTGGAGATTTACTGCTTGAATAAAAAAATAAAGTCAAATAGAACGCGGAAAAAAAAAATTGCAGAACCCTTCTAGCATACAACGTCATCCCGACCCACACTTTTCCATGATCCGCCAGAAGATGCTAGAATATACCAATAAACTATGTCTTGCACCCATGGTCCGTAGTGGTGAACTACCCATGCGTCTATTATCTTTAAAATACGGGTGTGACTTACTATGGACTCCAGAACTAGTTGATAAAAAAATCATCAAAACCACTCGAGTGGTAAATCATGATTTGAATACCATTGATTATATTGCTCAAAATCATCAGAATCCAGCTATGAAATCTGTTGTTTTCCGAAAACATCCAAATGAGACCGGGAGATTGATTTTACAATTGGGATCAAGTGATCCAGACATTGCTGTTGAAGCAGCTGGTAAAGTGATTAATGATGTTGATGGAATAGATTTGAATTGTGGATGTCCGAAAAATTTCTCCACTCATTCCGGGATGGGTGCGGAATTATTAAAAACTCCAGATTTATTGTGTTCGATATTGGTTAATTTGGTAGAGAAAATTGGTAAACCAAATAATAAACCAATTAGTTGTAAGATTCGATTATTTAATAATTTTGAAAAATCAAAAGATTTAATTAGTAAAATTGTGAAAACAGGGATTTCAAACTTAACTATTCATTGTCGTACTCCTGTAATGAGAAATCGTCAGGATCCAATATGGAATTATTTGCCGAAATTGATACCTATTATTCAAAACGAAGGTGTTTCCGTTGTCATCAATGGGAATTTCCAAAATAGACAAGATTTGAAAAACTTACAAAGTGCATTAAATAATGACAAGTTGAGCATCATGATTGCAGAAGCAGCAGAGGCAAATCCTACTTGTTTCTTGTCTAGTCATGAAACGGATGGCTCTATGGTGCCAAAACCACAATCGGAAATCATTCAAGAATTAGTTGAAGTATGTGAAAAGTACTACCATTTCTCAGGTACGAAATTTATGTTGCTTAACATGACACCTGGTAAATCGGAATATTTTAGAAAATTATCGCAACTGAAAAGTTTCGATGCTATCCGTGAAGTATTTGAAGAATTGAAACAAGATCAAACAAACGATCAAGTGTTTAGTATCATGAATCGAGATTCACAAAAGGCAAATTATTTTAGTCCGGAAGATTATAAACTTCATATTGATAAACGAGGGGCTCAAATGAAGAAATTCTTTGATGAATGGGAAGAATCAAAAATGTTACTTGATTTCGATGATACACCAACAAAGAGACAATCTGAATCTCAATCACAACAACCTAAACCAAGTAAAAAACAAAAGAAAAAATCAGGCAAATCTATAGAAAAGGCAATCAAAGTAAATTAATTAACTAATACAAAAAAAGTATATATATATGTATTCTTTATACAAGTCGTCATCATCCTAAACCATCACTTACAAAAAAACAAAACATCATCATAGTATTATTTATTCTTGTAAGAATCTCTTTGCACCACACCAAAGACCAGCGATCCCAGCCATCATAACGGATGAATAAGCCATTGGTTTAATCCCAGCACTACTTTTAAATAAAGCCCCGGCCAAAGCACCAGCAATCACCGAGTTTGCATCATCATGTTTTTCTCTTATACCATCGATAGTAGAATCAATCAAATTATAAGTCAATGCCAAAACACCAGCACTATTACCTAAAAATGGACCTCTTTTGGTAATATTATTTAAAATATGATTCAATTGAACTTTCCCCGGCACATTTGCAGGCATGGTCTTGACCCCTTGTTGGAAACCATATAATCCACCAACACCTAATCCAAGCAAGTATACTGCACCGGTACCATAACATAAATCGTCTGTCCATGATCTACTTGGAATCAAACCTTTGGACCCTTCAACTGTATTCAACTTCTCTTCTTCTAAATCCAAGTACTCAATCCCCTTGTCTAATCCAGCAAGTGGATGTAATCTGCTCGTCGATACTGCACCAGGTGTGGATATGATCGTGTTCACATCACTCACTTCACGTGGGTCAAATCCTAATGTTTGTTTAATTGATGAACTGCTATCGTCACTTGATGATTTTCCAAACCACGACATGTTATTATATTGTTATTATTATTATTATATATATGGTTTATAATGCAGAATGGGAGGGGAAAATGACAGTGTTTGTTTCTATTAATAACTTAGGTGGTTACCTTGTTGCTTCTTTGTTGGTATATATCTGTATTTGGGGACCCAATAGAGAAATGACTGGGCCATAGATGAAAATTTTTTTAATCGCTTCCGCTTCGCATTAATTGAAACAAAAGAGTGAGAAAATAAGAAAATGGCAAATTCCGGCATATAGTTAGTCACGTGATTTGTTTGTTGCCAATAACCACACAATATGTCGAAAATGGGTGTATAAATAGACAGTAAAAGCTACAATTAGTGTTGTTACTTATAGTAACTTAAATTTGTATCAATTGTATATTTCAATTATTACTAAAACCTCAAATATATTGTTGTTTCTGTTTCTGGTTGTCAAAACAAGTTATTGACCACATAGCAATAAACTCTATTCTTTATCCTTAATCTTATAATTTGTATTCCCTCTTTCTAGTCTTCATCTACCAATTCAGCATTTATATCGATTTTTGATGATGATGTGTTTAATTTTTCATCTTCTAAACGATTTATATTTGTTGATATAGCATGATACACCAAGATCAATATTATCGAAGTGAATCCAAATGTCAATGCTATAGTGTTCAATTGATCGTCAGTTATCATGATTCAAGATATTTTTTGTATACTTGTTGGAGTTTTTGGTGGAATAAATCAAAGTATTGAACAGAGGAATTAGGATACACGTAGGTTTTGGAAAACTCGCTTTGTTGGAAGAAATAAATAAAAGCGAGCAAAAAAAAAAAAATAGATTATTACGCACGACTGAATTTTTTTTTTTCCTTCACCAAGCACCTTCATCATCTCTTAATCAAGACCCATCATAATGTTTAGATATATAATACCCAGTTTGAAAGCACCTGCGATAGCTAGACCTATCCGTCAATGTACATGCCTTAGATACTCCAGCAAACCAAACACCGAAACAACAACAGAATCAGAATCAAAACCAGAAATAGAATCAGAATCAAAAGAAGACGTTACTTTTGAACAATATCGAGCTTCAATTATTAATAATGATAAAAGAAATAATGATAATCAACCACATTGGATGAAAAGAAATCGAACGATGAAACTGAAATTTAATGAATGGAGACCGAAACGGAAATTATCAAGACAAGAAATGAATAATTTACGTGAATTAAAAGAAAATTTCCCTCATTTCAACACTATTGATTTAAGTAAATTGTTCCATATCTCCCCAGAGGCTGTTCGAAGAATATTGAAAAGTAAATGGGTCCCTGATGATTGATTTTAACAGCTAAGGAGAAAGATTTATAGGTATGTTGTGTACATAGAATGAATCCATATCTACTATTCTTGCAACTCATCTTTGTCGTGTACTTTGGAAACAAAAATAAACTATGGAGCAACGGTAGTAAAAAAAAAAAGTTAAACTTGTTGACGTTATTATTCTTGATATTGCCTCCCGATCTAAAATCATCGACATGTCTTCCATCAGTTTCACAATCACTTATGATCGACAACTGAAGAAGATAAGCATTCCTAAAACATCCCTGATTAATCAATTGGTGTCACAATCATTGAGTGCGTTTAAAATAGATAGTGCCACGAAGACAGGTCAGTTGTACTATAATGATAAATTACTTGACGGGTCCTTACCGATTCGATTAACCAATCTATTAAACAATGCAAAATTGACTTTGAAAACAAAGGGGAAAACAGATACGAACCATGAAGTGAATGTCAAATTCACAAGTGACGATAATGGAAGTTCAATACAGAAATGTTTGAGTAATTTGAATCTTTTGCAATTGATTGAAAAGTTTGGTGGCGATGTTTCTAAACCTTCTAGTTTAAGAATACTTAACTTGACTATTGATTCGGATAAGTATGCAGAAACTACTTTGGGTTCACTCGTGGGTAGTTCCAATAATGTTGTTGTTCGATTAAATTATAAGAATAATAGTGATGATCATGCACAGAGGCAACAGGAAGCTATCAAATTGCATATTGAACAAGATAGAATTAGAAAACAAAAGGAGGAAGAAAAGCAACAAGAGGAGTTGTTGAGAAAAGAGCAATCTAAACAAGATACACCAGTTGAAACAGATGATATTAAATCAATTAAAGATGTGAATATGGAAGATCAAATAGAGGATGATTCTAAAGGTCAGCCCGAAGTTAATGATTCTCTTGTTGAACCATCCACCGAGGAAACACAAGATTACACTTTCAAAGAAGAAGAAATTGAGGAAACCCCACAGTTGTATGTTCCTTCGAATAAACCGCAACAATCATACAACAACCCAGATGAAGATTATGAAATGACTTTGAATCAAGCCAAAACATATCAAAATATTATTCGAAACTCTGCAAGAACAAAAAGAAAGGTAAATGATAAATCAATTGGTGTCCTACCTTCTAAATATCAAATTAGAATTAAATTTCCCGATACTTCAATTTTACAAATCAATTTTGTTGAAAATGTAAATCAAGTCAAATTTGGTAACTTGATTAAAAAAATAGATGAATTATTATTACCCCAATTCATCAATATATATAATTTAAAACAAGGATATCCTCCATTTAAAACCATTGATATGTCTTATTTCAATAACAATGAATTTTTGCACAATTTACCTGATTTCCAACTGGAAAGAATAGTTCTTATTTGGGAATTGCAAAAGAATGATTTGAATATTAGAGGTCCATTCATTAAAAATAATGATGAGAAATTGAATATCAAGCATAGTGAAGATTTACCTGAAAGAGTTTTGGAAAGACATAGAGGAGAATTGCCCGGTGATGAACACAAGAAATCGACCGTTTCTAATAAACATGACGATTCTGGAAAAGATGCCAAATCAAAGAAGAATTCAAAATTGCCCTCATGGTTCAAGATGTCAAAGTAAGTATAGAATTGAATATGAAAGATAACTTATACATATATAGTAATAGATTATAGTAAGACCCTGTGAACGGAGTCGGAGTTATTTTGTAGGAAATTTTTCAACCCAGACGATCACAAAGCGATAAAATCAATTTTACGGCCCACGGTCCCACGGACGCCGGTTGAATGTACCCGCGCACACGTGAGTGATCGTAATTCTATCCGCGGCATTGACCTTAAATTTCTTGCACGTTCATGTAGGTTGTCTTGCAATTGAAGTGGTTTTATTTTGTTGATAGAGACAAATCGCCGTTTTGAATCAGATAAGTATTTCTATTTTTACATTGAAAGGGTTGTAGGTTGTATAGGCGAAGTTGGAACTTAAAGCAAGCTCTATGTCTATGATAATAGAATAAAAGGGGGGGTATAGAGAGAGAGTACGCTTACAAATCAAACTGAAATGAGTCATATTTTTTGAATTCGGAAGAATACATAACAAAGTTTGTGCAGAACACTACCCTTAATTTTAAATTTATCATTGGCCAATGGAACGAAACAATAGGAAAAGAGAGGAGATATGTGCGTGTGCGTGGGTCTACTGCCGTGTTTCGTAAATCTACCCCCTCTTAAAATCTGTTTCCATCTACTGGACACGACCTTTTCAAGAGAAAAAAATTTTCTGTTCACCAACTATAAAGGTAACAACAAATAACCCATACTTCTCAACAATTGGAAAAAGGAAAAAATTTTTCGTTTACTTCTTTTTTATAATTAACAAACAACAAACAACAAAATCAAAACTTATTTAACCCGCTATTACTTTTTAAATTATATTTTCCCTCCAGTTATTACCCTTAGATTTTGATATCCACTATGTGTGCTTAAATTATTAGTTTTTTTAAAACTCCGATTCCCTTTTTTATTTAATCAATACCTTTACAGATAAATAAAAAAAATAAAACCTCGATTTGTTGTTATTTTACCCCCCTTTTTAAAATGTTGAAATAGAATTATTATTACCTTCCCCGTCCATTATGGCGTCCCGTTTACTACAACTACTAAGTTAGATCAAAGAAACACTCACTGATTAGATTAAGATTCCCTACCTACTGCTCCCGTGTATTCCCCCACTTATACTACTATTAGTTTTATTATATTATTGTTAAGTTAAATCATCATTACTATTATTACAATGTCTGCTACTACTCCTGTTATTTACGAAGATTCTTTGTTTGAATCTCAAGATTTATTCGCTGTCCCTGCTGAGCAACACAACCATAACGATGTTGCTCCTATTAAAGAATTAGATGCTGAGTCAAAGTTGATTTTAGCATTGCCAGAAATGGAAAAAGTAACTAAACCAACTGGTGCTGTTGCTGCTTCTCCATTTCAAATCCATTCTAGTGTATTGGACTCTGTTTTCAGTGCCAACTTGGATGGATCTAACGATGTTGATCACACTCCTATGTTTGATGAATTAGATTTCATCATGGATGGAGTCAAAGTCAACTCTGATGAAGATTGGGTTGCTTTATTTGAAGATGATGCTGGTGCTTCTGCTACCACTGGCAATGCCCCAATTATTTCATTAGAGGACGACGATGATGATGCTCTTGTTCCTAGAGATGAATTATATGCTGATGCTTTATTGATTGAACCATCTCCAAATGGATTATCCTCAAACGATGAAACTATTTCTGCTGCTACTACTTCTGCTTCAAGTCCTGAATTGTGTAGCACAGTTGCCACAAGTGTTACTTCTGGTGCTATGATTAAGAAAAAGAGAGCATATTGTGATGTTGAGGATGAAACTTTTTCATTTAGAAGTGAATCGAAACAACAATCTCAATTGTTTACTCCAAACCCTTCATCTACTTTGCCTACACCAATGTTGGATGCTAAACCAAAGAAAAAAGCAAAGGTTGATCATTTAGGTTGTGTGACTTACTCCAAAAAGCAAAGATCACAACCATTGCAACCTATTGTTGTTGAAGATATTAAAGATGCCGCTGCCATGAAAAGAGCTAAGAACACTGAAGCTGCTAGGCGATCAAGGGCCCGTAAGATGGAAAGAATGGGTCAATTGGAAGAGAAAGTTGAAGGCTTGGTTAGCGAGAATGAAGGTTTGCAAAGTGAAGTTGCTAGATTACAAGAATTGTTGAGATTGAATGGTATCCAGTTTTAAAAATATAATCCGTTTTATAAAATTATTTTAAAAAAAAAAGCAAAAAAAAAAAAATTTAGTTAGATTTTAATTAGAATGTATCGTTATAGTTCTTTAAGTGAGTTTTTAATATTAAATAAATTATATTAAAGTTATCATTTGGTTAACAGGTTGGTTGGTAATCATTAAAATAAATGTACCTGCCTAGGCTTGTAGCCCTAATGTCACGTGATGAGTACGCAATTTTACTACTCAGCTCTACAACGCTGTTTGATAACGTGAATCACGGATGACGGAAGTAGTCTCTATAATCAATCTGGTTACCGTTCGTTATATCTTTGTGAATGGAGATCTGGAAAACAAAGGGACTTACATTTCATCATAATTTTGTTCATAAATCGATACAAAAAATGGTTTACACTCCAACATACAAGAAAAAGACTAAAAATTTTAGATGCGCTTCGTATCTGGTATCTCTGATTCGCTATCTTCCCCACGAATAATATATCTCGCATCAAAGCGAATTATTCC